>WOVY01014944.1:0-77500 GCA_013436015.1 Rhipicephalus annulatus
AGGAATCACGGTGTGTTGGATCTTAGTTCATTATCCCTTTGTACGGGCCGCTGTCCTCGCTTGTCTCAGAAGGGCCTCTTGGGTCTTCGGATCCAGCTGGACAAAACTGCCTCGCACCCTACAGTGTTTTGCTGTGCTCTGGGTTGTAGAGGTGGGATTGTGTGGGCATTTCATACCATGTGGTACAGGAAGGCTGCTGTTTTAGTGACGCAGAAACTGTATGTGGTGCGTCTGTGTCAGGAACTATCTTGGACAGTATGGGCGTCTCTCGGCGAACGCATCGCAGATGATGACGGGCAATCTGATGCTCACCCCGTGGCGGCCCGGTATTCTGTAAGTCCTTTTATTATTGAAGATACTTTGTCGCAAGGTTAGCGAGGTTTCCATAAACGAGAACTCGAACAGAACTAGGAGTGAAACGGCTCTCCAGATAGACACCGACAGCACTTCAAGTGAGATCAGCCGGGACAGTTTAGACGCGTTTTTGCCATCTTCACTCAAGAGCCTCGGCACCAAGCGCCACAGAATATCAGCAGCGGCTCCGAGGCCCCCAGCAGAGACAGAAGTCCCCTGCGGACTTCAATGTGGCCCCGGAAGCCTGCGCTTCCGATAGGTCGCCTTGTCGAAGAAGTGAATGAGCTGCTTGCGGGGCACCTTCTCCCGCGTCTGTCAGAACTGTGAGTTTAGTATCCAAATTAGGCTTTATTGTTAACAATGGCTACACATGTGATAACTTTGCCTTTAACGTAAAATGTTTCGCAGTCTGGTAAAGCAGGCCGAGGTTATTAGTGTAGCCCGTGCTGCAAATTGTGATGTTTTGTGCCGGCAGGAAACTAATTTCTTTTCACTGTCCGACGCGTAAGGGCTTTTTTAAACAAATTTTAACTTATATTGCTATTTTTTTCACTACAAAACTTGTTTTACGGGAGTAGACATTATCATATTAATCGGGCTTTTTTGAGAGGTCATCACGTTGTTTATGACGGCGTCGGTAGAACTATGCTCTGGATTGTATCTACTTTTCTTCCGAATGAGGACACTGCGTGTATGCGCCTGCACAAGCGGGTCAGTTGTAATGAATTTTTTCGAAATTTGGATGTTTTTTTACACGGTCGTCACGTAATTCTGATTGAAGACTTTAACTCTGTGCTGAATCGTGATGAGATGTACAAGGTGCTGGTTGGGCTCGGTCTGCTTGAATTCACGTGAGCTGGGACGCCTTGTCCAGCATTTTTCATGCTGGATGCGCATTTTGTCATGCAAGAGAATACTTTTGTTTGGACATGGCGCCGCGGACCAACCTCAAGCAGACTCGACCAGGCTTATATTCCACATGCTTTAAAGACGTTTATCTCCGTGTTACATGTTCCGCCCATCCCACCTTAACCTGTCTACATCTCTGACCATCGTCCGATTCTCTTAGAACTAAAAATTTCATTTTTTTTCAGAGAAACTATGGCGTTTTGATGTTCGCGTCCTCCAAGACGCGTGCTCTCGGTCAAATTTGTCCCGTGCAATACGGGTGTCACTCGCTGCATCTGATTCCATTTGATTGCAATGCGCTTAAAACGCAGTGGCGCCTGCACTGCTCATTTGAAGGACGTTCACTTTGTCGTCACGTTTCTGAGGAGCCGGTCGATACTGCAGCGAAGTTACGCATCGCCTTGCGCCCGAAACGCTGTCTTCCCTGATGCGAACTTGGCAACATCAATTACGTGAACGCTTTCATTCTTGGATTGCCGCCTCGTCTCTGGCAGCGGCTGCATAGTGTTGTAGGCACAACCCTAGTGCCCAACCTGAGGAGCTATGCTAAGCGAGGCAAGCGTGTTTAGGGCAGTCACAATGACCTGTTTTTACGACCATGCAGACACCACCTACACCGCAGCTTCCCACGCGAGATCGATCTCTTTTTCTGCCACATTTTGAAGAGATGTCATGTTCGGCCATGCGGACAAACTGTGATATAATACCGCTTATGCTTAGAAGTTTTCCTTGCCTCGCATTCCTCAAGAAGCTGCTGATTCTGTGCACGTCCCTCCATCAGTTGAAGAGGTAAAGGTAGCACAACAATTTATGAAAACGGAGGACAGCCCCTGGGCCAGACTGTTTTCCAGTTGATTTTTATTTGTCATTTTTGAATGAGCTTGGTACTGCCTAAACGCGGTTATCCGGTGATGTTTCGAGGATGGTGTCTTTCCAATAAGTTTTCGAGATGGACGCTTTGAGCTCATTCAAAAAAATGATGCTTCATTTATTATTCCTGAATATTGGAGACCTATCACGCTTCTTAACGTTTACTATCAGATGTTCGCGACGGTGATGATCGTTCAACGTTTGAAGGCTCTGTTGAACACCCTGGTGGGTCATCACCAGGCTTCACTATGCCTCGACGACAAATACACAGCTTGTCCTGTATCACCTGGGATATCATAGCCTATATTCTGTGGTGATATGCGCGTGGTCTCATTGTGTCTTTGGACCAAGAGAAAGCATTTCACCGACTAGAGCACACGTATATCTTTAAAGTGCTCACAGCCCTCGGTTTTCCTGATTTTTTTTTGGAAAAATTAGATATACCTACTCTGCCATAAAAAGCACTCTAGATTTAGATGGTTGGGAGAGTGCTGCCTTTTCTATTACACGTGGGGTCTGTCAGGGATGCCACTTCTCTCCTGCTCTATTTCTCCTCAGCCTTCAGCCATTTTTGTGTGATCTAGAAGTGGATTCGCGTGTCCGGGGTGTTGCACTTCCGGGCAGCAGTGCCGTGAAAGTCACAGCTTTGCTGACGACATAACCCTGTACCTTTCAGATGAAGATAGTCTTTCACATAGCCTGCGTTATTCTTTCAGTATGGTGACAATTCAGGTTCCACGCTAAACCTCTCTAAATCCCGGTATTTGTTCATCGTCTGTCCAAAGTCCAGACTGAGTTCCACATCTCTTCTTCAGCCGGCTGCGCCTCTTCGCATTTGAGGAATTCCATGCAACCACTATGGCGCTTGTAACTCCGTTCTGTCAAACGCCCTCGATGAAGTAAAACAAGAATTGAGAACGCCCGAGATTTCGACTTCCCTCCTTTTGAGCGGAGGTACCTTGCACAGACTGTGTTCTCCAGTCGCATTTGGTACCTTTCTCACGTGAAGCCGCCGCCTTTACGCATTGTGAAGACATTGCAGTCTGCCTTGTGTTCCTTCTTTTATTCCGGTGGCACTGCGTTGGTTTCTCCTGCGGCGTTAGGACAGCAGCGTTCCCAGGGAAGTTTTGCTTTCAATTCAGTATCAATACGTTGCCGGCTACAGGCCCTACGGTTCCTGTTACGCCTCGTACAAGGAGATAAATCTTCCGCGCGAATTATTGCATATTATTTTTAGGCACTTTCCCTTGGTATTTATTGCCTAATTTGCCCCTTAATCAGGGCCTACGATCAGTAATACTTCCTTCGTTTTATACAACAGCTGTCGCATTTTTCCATCATATCCAGTCGGCTTGCCCTAAGGTAGATGTGTTAGGCAATCCTATCATTGACACAACAGTCGCTTTGTTGCTCCCGTTAGTTCCTCTGGTACACCGTACCCGCTCTAGTCGTGTGTCTTGGATCACGCTGAAAGCATTGTTTCTGCCTGGCCAATTTTGGAGCGACTGTACAAAGAAATACTATTTTTTTGTTGGAAGAACTCTTCTTTCTGGGTGAGGAGGAAATCTCTCGACACTAGTCCTGCCCTTTTTGTTCATCTGCGAGAAACGTGTAAAGTTTGTTTTCACGCCTGCCTGCTTTTGTTAGGTTAATCTTTTTTTACTACTCACACAAATACCTTCTAAATACTATGTAAATACCTAACATATAGATCTATACATTTCATTTCAGTTGAATTTTTTGCTGTTAGATTTTATTTGATGTTCACTCTGTGGTGAGAATAAATTTCTCTAAACACACGCTCGGACATTTTTCAAGGTTCAGGAGAACCTCATGCAGCACTACACAGCCTTTGAGTCGTTTACTTCAAGTGTGATATGAATCTCTGATTTGCTAAGAGCGGTAATCTAATGGATTTCTCTGAAAAGTATTCAGTTCTGCAGAAGCTTAGCGCCACCATACAAGTTTTATATACCGAAGGCAGAACTGTCTTCATTCACTTATTGAATAACTTCATTGAAAGAAGACACATTTTAACTAAAAGCTTATATACCTAAATAATGAAGAGATTTTCGCGATTGTGCGAGACGTAGAGCTTTCATCAAACGTTCCATTCAGGACTCTGGTCTTTCAGAAGTACGTCGATTGGCTGGAGTTTGACAAACAGTGCACCCTGTATCTGGTCCTTCCTCCCCAATGTAATTTTGAAGTGATAGAGGCTTCCTAGCTACCGATACAAATGAGAACAACGGAATGTTCTTCAATACAGTGAATGCAGACCCAAGACATTCGCTCCTCGATGCGCTAATATCGCAGGCCATGCATATGCCACTTTCTGTGATCGCATTAGCCTTTGAATTAGGCTTAACGCTGCCTCATGACTACACGAACCCTTCCCACTCTTCATAACAACGCACTTCAACAAAATCAGGCTGAATCAGAATTGTTTTCTATATGAAAATTCATCTTCCTTGGCGGCGGATGCGAGACCTTGTCGCGTTGACAACATAAATTATGCAAAATAACCTCCGCAACAGAATTTCTTTCAAAGCTCCATGTAATACGTGTGCTGATGGCGCACTGAACGTCACTGGCCCTAAATGTCTTATGATGCCATTTGATCGCGATACCTTTTGCGTCATCGGGAGTTCTCCAACTCCAAAATTTTAGGACGTGATCGTCAAGCGAACAAACAAGCCGTCATAAGACGGTGTCACCCGATGAGATACTCCGCAACAACGTCGCGGGGCAAAGTGGTGAAGAAATATCGCGGGCAGCGCACGCGAAGTGTAGAAATCTTGCGGGAACCCAGATCCCCTAGGCAATGTGGAATCGCCTTAGGCTACAGAAAGAATTTTGAGATGTGCGCGTCTAGTATCAGTGCAACCGACTGTGAAGAAAAACGAGGAAGAATGAAGGGCAAAACGGATGTTGTGTATACGTGGGAACAGTGAGAGTTGGGAAGTGGACATGTGTTAACTGGGAGGTGCAAACTACGATCCAATGGCCTTTTTTCTCTTCTCAGTTGAGTCACTGATCTGAAATACTGTGTGCAAGGTCCGCTGTGGAGGTGTGAAGGGTAAATTATCGCTTCCTGACACTACTATCACGGGTTCGATCTTAGCCGCTGCAGTCGCATTTCGATGAAGAAGAAATGCTAGAGACACGTGTACTGTTCGATATCGGTACACGTTAAACAATACCAGATGGTCGACATTTCTGGGCCACTATCCTATGGTGTGTCTCATAACAAGATCGTCGTTTTGGTGTGTTAAACTTCTAATAATGGTGTGGCAACACTGCAGCTGTTGAAGTCGATATTTAAAAGTCAGCCAACGCTCAACCAAAAGAATCCAAATTTGACCAAACGCTAAAATTTAGAACTAATAACTATACTCTGGAGTAACAAATACAGGTCGTTTCAAATATTCCTTCGCCACAGATAATGACTTCACTAAGTTAGATAGATAGATAAATAGATATATGAATAGATAGATAGATAGATGGATAGATAGATAGATTGATAGACAGATAGATAGATAGATAGATAGATAGATAGATAGCTAGATAGATTGATGGACAGATAGATAGATAAATAGATAGATAGATAGATAGACAGATAGATAGATAGATATATATAGATAGATAGATAGAGATAGATAGATAGATAGATAGATAGATAGATAGATAGATAGATAGAAGGGATGTTTTGTTCACCTGGGGCCAAATTCACAAAGCTTTCTCTTTTGCTACGCATTTTCTTAGCCGAGAATTCTCTTATCTGGAGGGATTTACTATAGCGCGGGTATGAATTTAAATTATTCGGCACCTAAGAGGGCAAGTAGGACACACGATGGCCGATGAAACGACAAGGAAAGAAAGAAGTGTGTGCCGATAATATCAAGGTAGGACGCAAAGCGTCTAGAATTGAGAGTATACGATGATAGCCAATGATTTGCTACATCTAAGTTTCAGTTCCGCGAGTGTCTGCTACAGCACTTACGGGATGCCGCGTACGTTGTAATAGACGTTTGGGGGGCTGTGCAAAGCCAACCACTCGCCTTTCATCAACGACTGTAGCTAAAAAAATAATTACTCGATGGCCTTAAGCCACCGAGAAATCCATGCACTATCTCGCCAAGTACAAGTAAACAACACTCCAGGCGCACCACATAAATGAAACCACACATAAATCGATGCATGCAATGTTTGAAAATGTGCCTCAAATGTCTTCCCCTATTTAACGCGACCACTTACTTTACATTTCAATGAAGCTGCGCTGCTACCTAACTAATTCGGTGCAATCTAGCATGGTATAGTGGTGAACGTAAGGGTGTTTTGTACCTATAGTCAAAGGTAGCCTTTGTTACAATATTCTTATTACAAGACACATGAGCGACTTTGGTGCCTGCAGACAAATTGTGCGGACATAGATAACAGCAGTAATCAAATGAAATTGTGAGCTCAATTTCACTGGTTCCATGCACCGCAGCATTTTTATAAAGCTGGAATGCAAGAACGTGCATACGCTTGCGCTTAGGTATGTGTCTACGTAAAATGAGGGAGACTCGTCGGGAGGTGTCTCAGTGCTAATTCTTTTCACAAAACATGGTGCAATATTTCGTCCAGGATTGTTTGAGTGAGCAAACAAAGGAAGGGACGTGTATACGAGTCTTGAGGTCAAGAGACGTTATCACACGTGCGAAAAGGATGAAAAGAGAAAGAGAGAGACTCTCGTTTCGGCTTTACGAAAGCTTGAATTTGATAGATAATAAAGACAATTTTCTGGCCTAGCAGATGTCAGGGAAAGTCTCCGCAAAGCAGCGTCAGATGCTCGGAGAGCATAAAAAAAGGGAGTACGCGTTTTATGGGAGTGACAGCCACTCAGAAAGCAAGATGAAGTGTGACTGTCTGTAGATGTGAGAATCAATGCTAATTAGAAGAGTTGAGTTAATGAGCCAAATTTTATAAATAACGATAATCGAAACAAACTGAGCATTCATCTAGTGAAAGTGACACTAGTGACTGGGAACTCATAATAGTTAATTAGCGTTGTCACTGGCCGATATCTATTTTTATTTTCTTATTTATATTTGGAAAACTATAAGGAGGTAGCCTACGTTAGAGCCGGCTATCCCAACGTCATGACAGTAATGTACAAGAATAAATAGCGCATGGTTACACAGTCACACGTGGCGGTTTCTATCTTCTAGTAACCTTGGGCAAACGCATTCTATCTATTTTTTCTATTTTTGACAAAGTTTCACGGGACGTTTTTGCATCTGGCTTCATTCGAAGGAATGAAGATATATCAGCAATAGGGTGAATGCAAGCACTGCTGCAGTGGACGAGCAGTTACAGCGCTCAACTACAATCTAGGAGGTACTTGGTTCGATTCGCAGAGTCACCGAGCACTTTTTTTTTCAAGAGGTTGCCCGGCCTGACATTTTGCGTGGTGGCGGGTACTAATTCTTTGAGAAGTAGGTTTTCGCACTTGCTTCTTTCACTCCCTTTTTGACCCAAAAGCGCTGTACTGTGCTCCTTTATAAATTAAACAATTCAGGGTTCATAATTTTCTCCTCCATCCTCTCTTATCGCAAAAGTGTCCAGTGCTGAAATACCAATATCATACCTGGTATAATACTTTTCATGTGTTTGGATATTCAAGCAGCAATCAGTCGTCACGGGGTTTTGAAGAAAATCTACACATGCAGCGAGCTAACTGCTTGCGGCCAAGTTGACTGCCTTTGTAGGGACACGCTTTCGGGCTAATTTGGTGGGCATCATCACATGCAGCAAGACCAAAGAGCATGGACAGTTAGAGCTGACCCAAACAGAGTGATTAGTTTGTGTCTTCTCTCCCGCTATTTGTCATGCTGCACGCTTCAGTGTAATGTCGCTGTCAATGGTTAAAATGAACTATAGCAGTTAATCGAGTTCTGCTGAGAGGGTCCCCTATTGTCCAGAATGAAACAGAACGGCAATTTGATTTGTGTGATAAAGAGATACCCTGCTTTTGGTTACTAGAATAAATTTCTAAACTGAAGTTTCTTTTTTAATAACAATAGTTCCAGTGCAGATGAAAGGTGCATGGACAAAATTCGTGTATTCAGCTTGACTAGGTTTGTGACCTTAATTGTAATTGCGAACCGGTATCACAGTATGCATAAATATCACACACTTTTACAACCACGGGTGATAGCTTGCATATTCTGAATAAAATTGAAAGGTTGAAATCGACATATTCAACCAACGGAATGTGTACAAGATATGCCATGTGGAGTAGCTATGCTCTAAACTAATCTTCGCAGATTCGTTCCATTTTACCCAATTTCTTGCCCATGACTGTACGTTGGTAAATGAAACAACTTCTTCGAACACACATATTCTGTGTAAGGTTACATTTAGTTTTATGCAGTACAAAACAAATTGAAATGTATAATGGCTCAAAAGAGAAATAACTAGAAACAAATTCAGCCAAATCATTACCAAACTTACTCACCAATGCTAAACGGATTTTCAATTGAAAGATACATACATACATCTATACATACATACATACATACATACATACATACATATACGCACACACACATATACATATGTACACCCATACATACATACATACACTCAGGTGTAAATATTAAAATGAATGGCTATAAAACAACAATTCTAATACACTCATTTTGAATATACTACAGAAAGTAACTTGCGAGAGAAATCCACCGGCACTGTTATGTCTGAACACGGTGTTTCTCGAACCATCTCGCAAAAGCCTGATTCATAGTTTTGCACTGCTGCCCAGTGACAAGCAGGTTTTATAAAAAACACAAGAATAAAGCCCTTGACAATGTCAAGCTAAAGTAAAGGGTGGTGCATCAATATTTTGTACATGTCTGCAATATCACTCTGTTTATTTACATAGCTGGGCTCATTCACAACCCACTAACAAAGCATGTTAGGACACTTGGGCTGAAACTTGGCACAGCGTGAAGAAATTCTACACAATACATGAATTGGTCCACTCACCAATTTAGCATTGGTGAGTGGACACGGTGGCATCGCCGTGACAATGTCGCCTGACGTACCGCTGTTCATGCAGGTCCTTTGCGCGTGCCTACGCTTCATAACCGGAGGCGCCGCGGAATCTTTTCAAACTGGATGCGACGAGCTTCGCTACGATGCCGGCCTGCCGCCATCCTTCCGTGTGGGCGGTGATCCCTTCCGGTTTCATGAGGGCGTCTGCAATCAGCAGCTTGGTTACATCGACGATCATTTCGGACAGCCACCTGGGAGCACGATGACGTCAACACGCATGCCCACAAGGGTCCGCCTGTATGCTTTAAATCTGGGACCATCGCCTACCTGCTTCAGTGGACACGGTGGCATCGCCGTGACAATGTCGCCTGACGTACCGCTGTTCATGCAGGTCCTTTGCGCGTGCCTACGCTTCATAACCGGAGGCGCCGCGGAATCTTTTCAAACTGGATGCGACGAGCTTCGCTACGATGCCGGCCTGCCGCCATCCTTCCGTGTGGGCGGTGATCCCTTCCGGTTTCATGAGGGCGTCTGCAATCAGCAGCTTGGTTACATCGACGATCATTTCGGACAGCCACCTGGGAGCACGATGACGTCAACACGCATGCCCACAAGGGTCCGCCTGTATGCTTTAAATCTGGGACCATCGCCTACCTGCTTCAGTGGACACGGTGGCATCGCCGTGACAATGTCGCCTGACGTACCGCTGTTCATGCAGGTTGGTGACCGGAAGGATAGCTTCCGTAGCGATTTCATAGCTCTTATAGTGCTGCCGTGTCCACAGGTTTTGGCTGACTGTGTATGTGACTGTTTTTCTATTGTGGGTCTGTTGTTGAGTCTTTCTGGCGATGTCGAGCTGAATCCGGGGGCCTATAACGGACGCAGTATGCAAAGAAATGCTCCAGAACCAAAAAGAAATCTTGTCTAAACTAACAGCGGTTCAAGAAAAGCAAAATTCGTTTGAAACTAGATTTCTAGACATGCAAAATCGGCTTCTTGTTATTGAGACTAAGGTGCAAAGCTTAGATGAGACTCGCAGCAGGCTCGCAACTCTTGAAACAATTGTGGCTGAATGTCGTGACAAATCATCTAGTCTGCTTGATCAGGTGGACGATTTGGAAAATCGTTCGAGAAGAAACAACCTTATCATAAGGGGAGTAGCAGAAGATGAGAATGAAAAAGAAGAAACTCTACTAAAAAAGTAAACGATGAAATCTTTAGCTCTACCCTAAAGGTAAACATAACGTCTATTGAGAGAATTCATAGGATAGGAAAAAAAAATTCTGGCAAAACTCGCCCTGTCATCCTTAGGCTGGCAGACCATAGGGATAAAATGAAAGTCTTGCAGAGGTGCTCAAGACTGAAGGATACGGATTATAGTATCAGCGAGGACTTCTCGAAAAGAGTACAGGGAATAAGAAAAAAACTTTGGGACTCTGCTATCGAAGAAAGAAAGGCAGGAAAGAAGGTAAAACTTGTTTTTGATAAGCTGAAGGTAAACAATACTCTTTACTGCTGGAATGAAGCGCGTGCCGAAAGAAGCAAGCTTGGAAACGATGATGCAACACGTGATAAGTGACAGGCACAGGGTCAGAAAGATAATTTTAAAATAATCAATTTAAATGCCCGAAGTGTATCAAATAAATCACATATGCTTGAAGCCTTGGTTATCGATCACGAACCTGATATTATTTTAATTACGGAAACATGGTTGCACGAAGTTATACCTGATACTGAAATCGCTCCACCCGGTTACTCAATGGTTCGGAGGGATCGTGATGGAAGAGGGGGTGGAGTTGCTCTCTTAGTCAAGAAAGGCGTTATTTATAGTTCCCTGGATGCAGCAGATGGTATTGAGGCCGTATGGATTAAAACAAAACTAAATAATCGCACAGTGTTTATAGGTGGGGTCTACAGACCTCCAAACTCCCCTGTTGAGTACATTTTGCAACTAAGAAGATTCATGGACAGCCACTTTAGAGAAAAAGACAATATCATCTTACTAGGTGATTTCAATCTTCCGGCTATTGATTGGCATTCGCATGCGGCCGTCGGCTCACATGATGCTTCTTGTGACTTATTTCTCGACTTAATATTCTCTTTCAATTTACATCAGGTTGTAAATGAGTTCACTAGAGTATGTGCAACACGGTCCTCTGTACTTGATTTAATTTTATTATCCAACGCTTTGACTTCATATGTGAATGATTGCCTTGTTGAAGAGGGTTTATCAGACCACAAGATGATTATACTGTCCATGAGCATGTCGTCGTGCACCTCACAGCAGAAATCGGGCATCACTTATCCGAACTTTCAAGCTGCCGATGATGTTAGTGTTTTGGATTTTCTTGAAAGGTCGTTTTGTAACTTCACTGCTATTTATGAATCAAATGGTAGCTCTAACTGCTTGTGGGAATATTTTCATAATATAACAATGGAATGCATTAGGCGGTTTATTCCTAAGAGTTTTAAAAAGTGTAAAAGAAATAACCCTTGGATCACGAGAGATATAATTCATGTCAAACGGAGGATTAAAAGGAAGAGAAAAGCTTGTTCTCGTGATCCAAGTGCCCAGAACAAGACTGCACTTCATAACATGAGGCTTGATCTAAATCGTCTTGTTAAGGAATCTAAGGAAAGATTTTTTAATGTAACATTGAAACAATTTCTGTACGAAGCACCTAGCAAATTCTGGAGGTATGTAAACCCGTCCGAGAAACAGAATAAACCGGTCGATGAAAAAATTGCCCTTGAACGCGCGGAAAATTTCAATTCTTTTTTTTCTTCTGTTTTCACCGAAGATGATGGTGCCCTTCCGTCCCTTTCTGACGCTTCCAATCGCCCTCCGGTATCCGACCCGTTAATCAACGAAGAAGGAGTATTAAACCTTCTTCTACACATTGACATTAAGAAATCCGCTGGTCCAGACGGCATTCCGAACGAGTTTCTATATAGATATGCTCAATGGGTCGCAAAGTATCTTACTATAATCTTTCAAACTTCAATAAATCAAGCCTCATTTCCTGTAGCCTGGAAAGAAGCTAAAATAATACCAGTTCACAAAAGTGGGAACACTTCAGAAGTGGGTAACTACAGGCCTATCTCTCTTACGAGTACCTGCTCCAAACTGCTTGAGCATATACTGTGTAAGCATCTCTCTAATTATTTAGACACTCACAATTTATTATCACCAGTGCAACACGGCTTTCGAAGGGGATTATCTACAGTAACGCAGCTTGTTGTTACAGTTCACGATTTTGCGCAGGCAATTAATCGACGGGAGCAGATTGATCTAATATTCTTAGATTTCGCCAAAGCCTTCGATAAGGTCTCGCATCCCAAACTCTTACTAAAAGTAAATGAAATATTCAGAAACTCAAATATTACTCAGTGGTTCATTTCTTACCTCCATTCTCGTACACAGTACGTAGAAATAAATAAAATTAGATCAAAGTCCAGACCCGTTATATCCGGTGTGCCTCAAGGCAGTGTTCTGGGGCCTCTTTTATTTCTTATTTTTATAAATGACCTGCCCTCAGATTTGTCTGTTCCCGTGAGATTGTTTGCAGATGACTGCGTTATATATAACAAGATCACATCCCTGAGAGACCAGGTAGACCTGAACAACAACTTAAACAAAATTTTACTATGGTGTAATGAATGGCAGATGGTTCTAAACCCCGTAAAATCAGTTTGCATGAGCATAACAAGAAAAAAGGTACCTCTCAAATATAATTACAATATTGGTTCCCACGATCTAAAAAGGGTAACAGAATATAAATATTTAGGGCTAATATTCACTCCAGATTTGAGGTGGAATACTCACGTAGACGTCACCTGTAGAAAGGCAAACAAAACTCTATGGGGCCTGAGGCGAAGGTTACATGACGCAACACCCGAAGTAAAAAGTCTTGCGTACAAAATGCTAGTACGACCAATAATTGAATATTGTAAAATAGTATGGGACCCTCATACCACCACTAACCTATATAAACTGGAGAAAGTTCAAAGAATGGCTGCCAGGTTTATATTCAATAAATATCAACGCATGCACTCTGCTTCCGAACTTTGCAACCGTGCAAACCTACAAGCCTTAGAACTTAGAACCAAGTATGACCGTTTGAAATTTCTATTCCTCATTATTCGTAGTCAGGTTAAAATCAACTCTTTAGATTTCTTTGAAATTTCTCCAGATCCGCGCTCTAGACACAAACACACCTTATATATACAGCCACCAGCCACCCGAAACGACGCATTTAAATACAGCTTCTTTCCGAGGGCAATTAAAGAATGGAATGAACTACCAAACAAAGTCGCGATGTCTTCCTCTATCACGGCGTTTTCTGCAGCTTTAGAATCGCTTATTTTCTCCGAAATAGATGCGTCATAGTAGTTTTTTTTTTTTTTTTTTTACGATGTCAATGTATATTGCCTCTCGCTTTGTTAATTGTTGTTTTCAATGCGCAGAATGCAAGTGCACATGCCTGTGTTTAATTTTGTCTTTTAGTGTAAATGCCTGTGTTCGCTGTATGTCTCTATTTTGTAACGTATTTCATGACCTTTTCTTCTTTCCTTTTTTTTTTTTTTTTTTTTGCTCTAATTGCAGCATTTATGTGTATACTATTTCATTGTATGTGTTTTCCACTCCTGTAAAAACCCCAGCTTGGGGTTGACAGTATTAATAAACAAACAAACAAACAAAAATAATACAATTATAAGCTACTAAGCTCCTTGGTGCAAACAGTGTTTATATTGACAGCTATAGGTGCCATTTTGTTTATCAAAAACACTTCCCAAAAGTAGAATCAACTTTATTTAGCTAAAAGTTTCTATTCTGGCGCGTCGTGGTGGCTCAACGAGCGAAGTGACTCTTTCGGCCAAAAAAACAAAGACCAATTATTTTTCCAGTTCGTGAATTCACCCCATGCTAACATTGAGGCAACTGGTAGCAGTTGTTTTGGAGAGAGGAAACCACCACATTCCCACCAGTTGTGGCCATGGGTAGCTACTTCACTTGGACAAAAATGATGAAAAACACTCCTCAAGAAGACTTCAAAGTTTGCACATGAACACAGTTCCCATACAGCTGTCTATTAGTCTGCTTGAAAAATATTCAGTTTACTGGTGGGCAAAGACTGTACACTATGCGAGGTGATGCTCCAGTGCACTGCATGTATGTCTTGCTTCTGGCCTCAACTGCGATGTTGCTCAGCACATATGTGTAAAATAACAACTAATACTAGGACACTGCAAAGTAATTATTTGTCATTTCCATCAAATAGGGACCACAATAAAAGAACATAACAACATTTCCCTTCACACAGTTCAAAAAATGTAAACAAATTTCGACAGAGTTTTCACAGTTCATCTGAGGATAGTATTATTGGTTGTAAACACATTGTTACTTCCACTAAGAAACTATTTTAAGATGCCAGATTCAATATTAGAGTATACTAGTACTTTTGTAGGGCTAAGCAATTGTACAGGCACCTAGAAAAATACAACTGAATGCATGCTATAGCTACATATAAATAAAAATAAATACTTTTATTTCTAGTATGAGTAGAGCTGCATAGATGATAAGTCATTTGCATTACATTATGAAAAAACCTATCCGAGCAGAGTATACATTTAAAAAGTTACACTTACACAGTAGATAAGTAGACTGTTGAAAGACGGACAGGCAGTGGGATAATACTCAAGCACTAAAATCTACTGTTGAGACATACTAGAAGTAGTGATGATCCTCTTCCTTCCAAATAAAATAATCCACATAGATTCACTTCCCAGAGCTTATACACTCATGTCATAATTGGTGCTATACAAATGAGTGTACACTGAAGGATTACATCGACTAAGTACATGATTACTGCATCCATGGCTTCACTCCTTGTATTACAAAGAATTCAAACACAGTTACCATTAGCGACCATGAATGCTGTGATTTCTGACAGGTAAACGTAGAGGCACACATGCGCTTAACACACATGGTAAAAACTTCAGCTCAAAATTATTTGCCCACTAACACTACAGCAGCCTTTAAATTAGTGTCATAGTTTGGTATCTTCCATGCAAAATTCAAATAATTTAGAATGCAAGCAAAGGAACTGCTGAATAATGTACTGCTAAGAAGTTAAGCAGCAGCTGCTCCTGACATCACAATGTGCTCTTTCTGCTGTTGTAAACTTTGAGCAGGAGAACAGTCACTGGCAGTCCCTTTATACTTGTTGGTCTTCTGTACCCTGTTCTTGATACACTGTACATGACCGTAGAGCACCGAACCCCTTGTTACTGCTGGAACTCAGAAAAATACACATTATTGTTACAACCATGCTACATGCAAGAGTGTAGAGTTGTTAAATATGTGCTCATATTTACAGATTTTGTATTTTCAGAAGCCAATGATAAGCCACAACACACACACACATAAACAGTGAAGACTGAAAATATATTTTATAATCATACAAGAGAAAAACTACACTGTTATAGATGAAGGCATGAAACTTCTGACAGGCATAAAAAGGCAATAAAGTTTCTTCTATTTCGACTTTACACTAGGTGCGAGAAGCAGACCACAAATAGGTTCACTAAGAAACACAAGTTAGACTGCATTACAACACAACAGCCAATGTTCATAACTGTAAGGCTGTCTAAAATAGCCAGCTCACCATACCGCATATAGGAGCAAATGGGCAGTCTAGAAGACACAAAGAACTTGTGGATTATGAGTGTACTTGTTGCTGACACCTTTTATTCTAAATGAAGAAAACCTTCCAAAATGCACTTCATCAGGGGAAATATTCATACGCAACAAACCCAACGCGCTCCTACAGGTGCCACCATCACTCACCATTATTGTTGATACCAGTGTCTTTCCGGATGGATATGCTGCGTCCTGCTCAGAATACCAAAGGAGCGCTCCATGACTTGGATTGCATGTGTGCTAGCTTCATCGTTCTGCTGCTGAAATAGGCTAGCCACAGACAGAGAAATGAGAAGCCACGGCTTTGAAACACACTAAACGTCACCTTTAGAGATCAACAATGCATACTTAGGTCAGGTACAATTTGTAGAAAAATATATATCTCTATGCAATTGTGGTGAACACGTTCGGCTGAATTACAAGCCACAGCACTGAGAGAGAAAAAGCTACATTAGGTAAGAGATGCAGTTACTGGCCCTATGTCGTCTGAGGCTTCTTCAATAGGTCTTTCTTTTTGCAAGCTGTGAACAGCCAGGCAATTTTCACCCACT
Organism: Rhipicephalus annulatus; assembly: GCA_013436015.1. Taxonomy (NCBI): domain Eukaryota; kingdom Metazoa; phylum Arthropoda; class Arachnida; order Ixodida; family Ixodidae; genus Rhipicephalus; species Rhipicephalus annulatus. Next base: position 16,426 of record WOVY01014944.1, read on the forward strand.
TGCTATTTCCTTCCAGAGCACTTGATCCACAGAGGGAGTCACAAGCTCGAGAGCTCAATAAGGAATCAAAGTATTTGTGCTCGTTTAAAAGCACAGGCTTTTGAGTCTCAGATGATTGGAGTTTCATTCATAAGCTGCAGGCTTTCAGCTTTCAACATTCTCAATTATCTTGCAATTTAGTTCTATAAATGTTGAATAGGAATTATGTGAAAGAATATTACAGGTATCCACTGCAAGCAACCATGCTTGGGTTTTCAATTTGTGCACAGTAAGTGGTGTTCACGTAATCGTATGTATTAAAGAAAAACTAACCTTGCAGCCAGCCGTTAGGCAGTTTTGTGCCCTCGAAGCTCCCAAGCAGATCGCAGTCCTTCAAGATGAGTGTGCCATGAATGCTTCCACGCCACATCCGCTGAATGATAACAGTCCCAGTAGTGACATAGGCTTGCACAGTTAGGGAGAACGTGTCCTTCCTATTTTTGTACAGGTGCTCCAAGTCATGATGAGGATTGATGTGCCAGAGTGTGCAACCGATGCATTACAGGATCTTAACAAGCCAATCACTGCGATCTGTGAAGAGCCAAAAACGAGATATTTAAAAGCAATCATTAAAAGCACTCACTTTTAATATTTCTTTGACGACGCTATCACTTCGTTAAAGTGACCAAAATCTGCTATAATCACTTTGAAGTAAACTGAAGCCTCATGTAAAATTTACGTACCGCAATATATATGTCCTACTGAAGTATAGTACTACCACAGTGGTAATCGTCTATAGAACTAATTTTACAAAATAACATAAACTTTTCAAGTGCAACCTGGCTCCTGAAAAATAAATTCACATTAACTTTCCAACTATCAAACGTGGTAAATCTACAGGCCCAACCTCATAATCAAACAAGAGCTCACTTGTATCAAATCACAAAAACTTGTTATGTATTTGCTCCATACTATATGTATGTACATAACAGTAGTAGTAAACTTTTCATGCTTCAACTTACCATAGAGAACATTACATCTGATGGGCTTAAAAACTTGCACACGTTATAGAACTGCGTGAATTATAGTACCGGTGAAATTTATATCTGCAAGGTGAACTCACCGATGGCAGCATTTAGTAGCCGTCGGTGTCATGCGGAACCAAGTGTGCTCTACGGCCAACGGGCAAAGGGCATCTGCAGACTGGAAGCTGCCAATGACAGCAATGAAGGGCTGGCCAGGCGTGCACGTCCATTGATAAAGTGTAAGAACTGTCTATGACCGGCTGTTGTCAAGGCTCTAGTGCCGTGCAAAACGATGGCCAGATGAACTCGGAAACCTCTAATTAGGCGATATTGGCCTACAACTTCATCCAAAGCAAGGCACCGGTGAAATCTTTGCTTTTTCTGGGGGCCGGAGGGAAGCTTGACGTTCACGGGCTCTCGCTGCCACATAGAACTCGCTGCCACATAGTTGTTACCGAAGAACAGTTTAGGCGCGCTTCCAAAGTAACACGATCCACAACAGAATGTAGCATCTCGCAGCTTTGGTTGATCACATCACAGCGCTAAGACTAAGGTTATCACAAAAAGAAGTGACGACTTAACCAACAACAGCGCCAAGCTGCCCCACTGACACTTCGTGGGCAAAACAGTTATCAACGCTGTCTTTCCATTTTCGGTCACACGAGCACAGCTTGTTATCAAGTCTTGGAACGTCAGCACAGCACCACTGTGTACAACGAACATCGTTTAACTCCCGAACTGTACATTGCTCTCATGTAAATAGAAGCGTACGATCTAACTAGTGGCGAAGCAAGAACCGAGCGCGTAGTTCATACGTTTCCGTACGTACTTGGGGTCACTCAAGTAACGTGTCAAAGCGCTGTCAATCCGGAATGTCGCACAGCACACAACTGAGAGACTGGAAGATCAAGCGAACGAACTGTTACCGGCACGCAAATACACATTGCAGGCTTCTCGAGTGCTAGTTGCCGTCGATAAATCGACGCCGATCCCCGCTTGATAACGACACCGACGCACAGGCTTCGCTGTGCTTCACCGTACACCATTGCACTGCCACAGCTTTCCGCACTGCTTACACGCACCGAAAGAGCTGCTGTAATCACAACGCATCCAGTCTAACGCAGAAGTAACTCGTGCGAGAAGCGTTTGCTGAAAGTCGCACCGACCGATGTGCTGTTTACGACGCCTTGTTGTTTTCGACAACTGCGCAGCACGTAAGAGAGCTCTCCGAAAGTACTTGCACTATTTTCACGGCATGACAAAATTTTCTCTTATGTGCGAGGGGGGTGATATGATGAACAGGACAGGCGTGCCAGATGAAAGAAGTGTTTCGGCAACGTCACGGAGTGTGCTGATGTTGAGGGTATTGTTTCACAACCAATCACAAGCTGTGCCTGTCGGCCAAGCCGTCGTCTGCTCGTGTTTGTCGTCTGCTTCGATCAGAGCATGCGACAGGGGATTCGCCTTCGCTACGCTATTATTCTCAGATCAAGTGGTCCCTGGGTCACACAAAGTACGTGTCAGTGGCTCGCTCTACCTTTGAATGATGTTCGTGCGTCAAGTTAAATGGCTGGTAATTATCGCAGGGATGAATTCAGCCAAGATTTTCTCCAGAATTGTGAGGGTTCGCATATTTCCGGTGTCATACAAAGTTACTAGAGTCACTTCATTCCGAGTGCTTGCCACATTATCATGGTCCATGTCGGTGTCTGAACAGTGAAGGTGAAAATGAGTGATTTGTTTGTAGTTCCATGCGTAATCACGCACACCCCTGATACGCTTCGGTTTACAAAGTTCCAGATCGCCCCAAAGTGTATCAACAACTGTATTTCAGAGATCGACCCATTGGACTGTTAGAGCCAATGGAAGTACACTACAGCACCAGCTTTATGAACCACTCACTAAAAAAATCCTCTCATTTTTATTTCCAATAGCGTGCAAGGAATGTGCTCTCATTAACCTCTTTGGTGGTAGTTTCCACCAATGAGGCAAGGATCTCGAGTCGCACTTTTTATTGGATAAGATGGGGTGCAACACAACAACATAACAAATAAAGTTGATCCTATGCCATGCGGCGTTCGAATGCGCCGACCATTCACGTATCACATTGGTTTTCATCCAACCACAAATCTTTACATGCATAATTTTACGCCATTGACGCCCAATAGAATTCTTCAATTACTGCGACTTCGAACTTATTGGACGACGGTGGTTGTGAAAACATCCACTGCGTACAAGGAAAACAACACACGAAATTCATAGCGCCAAAAGAAATAAAAACGCACCAGCAGTCATCAGGCAGCCCTTCATGGGCGTGAATTAACTCAAAACCAGCCAGGGCAACAAAGTATACCACCGCGGCGGGAGGTTCTAAGTAGCCACATTGTTACTAAGAGTGGTCCTGACCACTCTTAGAATTTCCTCTCAGCCACGCTGTTTTTACGCACAATTTTGCTTCGTGAATTCACTTACGAGCACTTTTCGGTGACGTAAGCAAATATAGCAACTGCATCACCATCGCTGACATGTTCCCGGGCAGTCACAGCGCGCTTTATTGCAGTGGCCGATGTTACAACGATGACCTTTTACGACGTTTTTTTTGTTTCGTGAATTGACTTACGCAACAAAATTTCTCTTGCGCGAAAATGTTTTCGTAATGGAGTTTTGTGAATCCGGCCCCTGAAAATTATACGCAACTTGAATATTTCAAGTACTATTCTTGTTTTCTTATACATAAGACAATGAATATGCTTCGATTACACATGGACTCAACTTAGAATGATTACACTTACCTTGGTAGGTTAACAGGTAGTTTGAGGTATAGCCCTGCCCATTTAAATCCTGATGATCAATTTTCTCGCAACGATGAACACCTCCCTATCACTCGAAATCGGCAACACCACCCACTAGAACATGCCATTCGCGGATGATGGCAATGAGGGGCAGACGACTCCGATTGGACACAGAGACCCGCAGTCCACTTTAGTTTAAAGCGCACGCTGCGCATTTTCATTGTACGACAACACATAGAAGAAATATCTCACGGGCACTGCATTGAACGTAAGAGTCAGTGCTATATATATGGTGTTGCCACCGAACGACTGTGCCTCGCGAGCAGTCGGCTTTTAAAGACGCTTATCTTTCTTGGGGATCTTCGATGGAAAAATTTTGGTCTGTCTGTCTGTCAGTCTGCACATTTGTCTGTTTGTCCGATCTAACGATACCTCAAACGGCACCAAACGGCCAACCCCATCCGCAGCGCCCATCAATATTGCTCAAGATTTAGCGTTCATAGCCGTGCGATCGTCAATTAGAAAGCAATTAATGCGCATATCTGAGGCGCCACAACAACGCTTCGATGTTTTGTATGTCTCCCTTTATACTAGAAGAGGCACACACAAGTAACTCTAAGGAATGTAGCGTTTATCTCGCGGCACTGACAGTGCAACGCGATGCTCAGAAAGGTGTTTCGAACGCTTTGCTACGACGTCACGTTGGGGCACCTGCCCGTTGCTTTCTATTCTACACCTTATCACCTCCATGACTGGCGCACTCCGCGGTCGCACATGCCTTCGTTTTCAAAGATAACTGCCAGAAGGCGCTGGTGTACAAAGTGCCTAGACGCGCTTGTTCGCCTCCGATACACGCTCGAGGCACTCTAACGCCTCCAAAATACGATTCACCAATTTTCTTGCGCGGTACATCAAATAAACCTTTTGTTCACTCCCTCCAGACGCAAGACTATCGTCGTTAGATGACATTTGTGGTGTAGCATGCAGATTTGGAACCAACCTTTTTTCTCAGTGATGAAACTTGTTAGCTGACGCTGCCTGCGTCGGTGTTACAAATGCGTTAAAGGGGGGAACATTGAGTGGAGAGAGAAAGAGGGAGGTGAAGCGCATTCGCAATGAATGAGTGAACGCGACGAGGAGGGCTGTGTAGAAGAGACAAATGGGAGAGCGCAGAAGGGAGATGGAGGGGGAGGGGACGTGCATGCGGAGTGGAGCGTGGACGACACCAGATCAAGCTCGCTCATAAGATATGGCGCATCTAAAAACAAATTCTATAATACAAGTGAATCTTATGATGCACACAAAACTGGAACCTTTAAGTTTAGTTTCCTGCACGATGGGTGGTGTAAAGTTTTTGCATATATGTTTAGAGAAACTGCGTAGACAGCAACTTACGCAGTATACTGATTGGTGATTAACTTCGCAAGTACACAAAGAAACAGAAATTTTTTTTGAGAAAAAAATCTCTTTTTTGCACTCGACCTTATTTCAATGCAGAGCAGACTTCACAATACAGGCACATTCCGACAGTGCACGCACATCTTACAGTGCTGAGGCATAAATGTTACAGAAACAGATATAATTTAGTTTATGTTGCGTTTAACTTTAATTAGCGACCATTCACTGTCACAGCATTGGGAGAAGTTTCACTTAACAAGCACAATCTGGCTGAACTGTTTATCCTGAACGCCATCAGTAAACATTGTGTAAACCCGTCAAACATCAAAAGTTTGAAGCCATATCTGAAAAAATATCGTAACCAATGGTGAATGCCACTTCGTGATTGAAATTCAATTTTTACGTCTCTACATGTACTTACCCTTAACCTCACTGCTCGTTCAGTACTTATTCTGTATGTTCAAGTTTGATACAAATCATTTCAAAAATTGAGTTTTTCATACTGCGGTGCACGACATATACGCGGCATTGCCCGTAGCACATGTTTTCAGGTGGAATATCAGTGTCGTTCGAGAAGCGATGTCAATGCGCACCTATGCACACATATGAATACCGTATACAAAACATCACAGCGCTCTTACTCTCTCTTCCAACTGACGTTCACGTGTCAAGCCTTATGACAGTAGCCATCTTACTTGTCTCCATGTTTTGTACGTATGCTTATTTTATACGTAGGACTCACCAGCATAGATCCAACAAGCACTTCAAGCGACGTGCACCGAGGCAAACACTTCGAGAGCAGCGCATCTGGCGCATTATTGATGCGACTGCGCGAACTCTGGGTTTCCATCACCCATAAAGCGGCGTAGCATTCTGCAAGACCTCCACCTCTCCCATTCTGACGCTATCTGCAACCTTGTTCTCTCATATATAGCGATATAACAAGAAGAGGCCCCCGTCTGCTGCAGCCTCTATGCTGTCGGCTTGTGCGAGCTAAGGCCGGCCCCCAGTCTGGTTACATTTATCACTGGTGATAGGACTAGACGCCAAAATAATTTGTGCTATTTTTCAGCCTCAACGTCAACGCAAGCTCGGAAACCAGGAGCAAACAGGAATGTTGACGAAGCTTGTGCATATTTGTTAGCAAGCTACAAATATAAAGGGACTTTCTCGCAGCTGGCGACACTGAAAGCAGGACGCGGTGGCTTTAAAGGAAGCCAAATATTTCGTTTTGTGAACGCCTAACGCCTAGTTATAGATATAAAAGTTGATGAAGCGAAAAGGTGCGGTTACATAAGAAAAAGAACAATTTTAAAATAGGAGTCAGCTAACGCATACAATTCGGGTGCAGTCATGCCTTTGTTCGGCCGAGTTTAAAGTTGAAACCAAATGCGAAACCCGCGTTCTCTAACCTTACCGATAAATCAAGTGCTACACAGCGTATTTTGAGAAAGTATAAGCGCAGGGTTAGCATCTGGGTTGCCGAATCACACGTATTTTCTTCAATAACTCTGATTCCTATATAATATGTGTATATATTTATGTTTACGGATGCTTTTTTTTATTAAGCGTTCAGGAAACGTTCGTAATTTTCAAGAGTGCATCTCTCAACTAAAGTTGAGGGATGCGGGGCTTTGACGGCGTGGTCTTGCAAACCATTGGAGCAGCAGGTGATGAAAGAGATAATGTGGAGAGGAAGAAACAGTTCTTGAGGGGGCTTATGTGTATCTATACAACTTTGTCCTCGTAATTACGAGATTATTGTTTCGAGTAATTCGGTGTGCCTGCAGATTGGAGCTATCGGTAATGGGCACCAGTAGCACTAGTGATTTTTTTTTCTGTTCGCCGCAACTACGGTTCACAAAATTATAAGAAGCGCAAAAATTACCCGGTTATAAATTATTTTTCTCTTCCTTAAAGTAACCTAGTACAAACATTGCATTCCTGTCTTCTGAATTGTATAGACTAAATGTTACAAAAGTTGCTTGAAAGGGGAAACACACACTTTTCTCGGCCTAAATTATATCGGAAGCGGTTTTTCTACTTTCGCGTTATTTCCGCTATTTGAATGAACTCATTTGTTTTTCAGTGTTTTGGTAAAAATTTGCACAAATATTATTTTTATTTCTCCAGTGCTTCCCTCTACCAGCCTCAGTTCATTATACAAGTGCCTGAAAGAAAGCTTTGCGATTGGATAAATTGGCCGTTATTTTTGCGCTGAGCGAAGTCTGCTTTTTTGTTGTTCACTGTGCGTCAGATGCAAAGTTTGCATTGCGAAAAAACAACACAAATATGAAAGAAAGTAAAGCGTGGTCATGAATGGGCTGGGCCACTTTTCCTGCGTGCGAAAGCGTAATAAATGCAGCACACCTAGAGTAAGCACAGTTTCCGCAAGAATAATCTGGTTATCTATGACTCGGTGGTAGCATGGCGACCTAAAAACGCTGCTCTACCGAAAAAGAACCTAAACTTAAAAGAGGTACAAATACCACAACACTACATTCAGGATCTAATCCTTAATCACCATGCCATGACGTTATTGCTTTTTGATTTGGATTTAAGTGTCGAAGCGCAGCTCCCCGTCCCCTTTATTCAAATCTGCGAAATAATATATAGTATCCATAAAGGCTCAAACAGTCTCCTTCATTCAAATCTGTGAAAATATATATATTATCCATAAAGGCTCAAACTATGCTCTCATACCACTGTCGAGTTCGGCTGTGGTTCTTTCGCATCCCGTCTGAATCTTTAATTATGTTCTGCTTAATTTATGTTCCCTAACAGCTACACACCTCTATGATTACCTTTTTGCCATCCCTCGCACGTCAACGCTATTTTAGAGTTGCACGCCGACGTGAAATGTACCGGAACTGAGCAAGAGAGGGCTCAGTGCAAGGAAGGTATTAAGAAAAAAAAGAATAGTGGTTATATCAAATCACCTTACTTGTCTATAAGCAGTCCCAAAAGAGCCGCATTTCACAGAGAACCACAGCACAGCTTTCGTCCGATCGCTTCTCAGAGCCGCCGTAGCCTTGCCGGTTCCCTGGTTATAAGTAAACTGTTGTCAAAATTTAGGGGCGAAGCTCCCAATAGTGGCACCCGTTCGTCTCTCGTAGCCGTCGTAGAGTGTAACAAGTATAAAATTTTGACCTCCAAGGTGGTGCCGGTGAGAGATTTCTTCTGTGTGTTGTTAAACAACAAAAATAGCGCTCAATGCACATGTCAATGGCTGCTAATGGGGAATGAAAGACAAGAGCATTCGGCTTTTAGTTAACGTGCACGCTGCGATCTCCATTAGCAGCCACTGGCATGTACATTGAGCACTAGCTGATAGGAAAAGGTTGCTATGTTATACTCGCTGGCCGAAACCTTCTTAGTTTTTGAAAGGTTTAGCGAGCGTTGGGCCGCAGTGCATTGAATACAGTGAACTAGTATATACCATGAACTCGAGGTGGTTAAAGGTGGGAAGTAGACCCGAAGTGCAAGCCGTAAGAAACTGTGCGTGTGCCACCTCTCGTTTAGTCCTTGGAATGTCCGCTGGATGGCGGTGCTTCTATATGGGGAATATATGATGAAAAGATGCGAGATGGTGGTACTTGGAGTGTTGAATAGATGACTAACGGACACACAGACAGATGCGTAGATGGACGCATGAACGGACGCAGGGGCGGATGCATGGACGAATGCAGGGACGGACGCACGAACAGACGCACGCACGGACGGGCGAATGGACGGTCACACAGGCAGACGCATGGACAGATGAATGCTTCGCCCCACTCTCCATCTTTCACTCCGTGGATATGCTGCCGATTTTTTTTCAATGCGAAGCATTTCTTAGCGAACTTCGGTGACTCTGAGTCTGTCTGTCTGTCTGTCTGTCTGTCTGTCTGTCTGTCTGTCTGTCTGTCTGTCTGTCTGTCTGTCTGTCTGTCTGTCTGTCTGTCTATCTATCTATCTATCTATCTATCTATCTATCTATCTATCTATCTATCTATCTATCTATCTATCTATCTATCTATCTCGCCGCTTACGTTTGGATGCTCTCGTGGTCACCCTCTTGGCCAGAAGCAAAATTAGCATGGGAGGGTTAGATGGTTTGACGAATATGATGCACAAGTCAAGACCTGAATAATGTCACACTCCCGTCGCGTACGTCGTAAAGAACTTTCCGTCAGACAGTGGCACATACCCACGGGCGGCCATGTGCCACAGAGGATTGACACTTAGCATCTACCTAGGAATGACGAGAACATACACGGGCAATTTTAACGCGGGAGCGTCAATATATACCCGACATCGGTAGCGTCGACCGGATGAATGCAAAAAATAATTGTTACGGTCTCAGCTAGAATCGAATCCAAAAATTCTGCGTGGCAATGAACCGTTTTACCACAGAGCTATGCCAGGTCTCGGAACTACTTTTGAAGTAGATGCTGATCTTCGTGAAACATCAATAGTGGTTGCAGTGCTGCCTACCCAACTTTATAAACATTACAAATGTACTCTTTTGACATAGGCGTCACGTCTGGTTTACGTCAACTGTGGTTAGTTGCCATGCGCTGAAGTTGATTTATGTGGCAGTGTTTTGGGCGAGCATCCTCGTGAGCATCGGCGCTTCATATCAGCTTCTGGTGTTGCTATTATGCATGTTCCAGTTGGCATCGTTGAGCAACTGCACACAACTGGTTATATAAACATCTGCAACTCTTCAGCAAATGTCTGTACGAGCAACATTTTTACTTATATTTAGGGTCATTTCATGGCGTCTCGCTCAATAAAAAAATTCCGCCATATCCACGAAGTGAATGATGATGAGTGGGCCAAGCTCCGGAGGTAAACCTGGTAAACCATGAATCCTCTGTACATTTTGCCAGTAGATTTTATTACATCGCTCCCCCTAGCGTACGTCGCCGCACTAAATCGAACGATTGCCTTCAACCAATGACATGCGCCATATGTGACATCATTCCTTTTTTATAAGATCTCGCGTCTTTCATCAACTACAAGTACCGCTTTCTAGTTTATAACATCTTGCATCTTTTCATCATCAGCTACAAGTACCACCATCTAGTAAACACTACAAGAACTAAACGAGAGGTGGCTACATACAGGAGACGGTACCGCCATCTAGTGAACACTGCAAGAACTAAAATAGAGCTGGCTAGATACAGGGGTTGGTACCGCCATCTAGTGAATACTGCAAGAACTAAACTAGAGGTGGCTACATACAGGCTACAGGGGACGCACAGCCCACGCCCTAAGGAGCTTCGCCCCTAAAAATTGCAACATGGTCACCTTCTCTCCGCGTGCTTCACACAACATCGATTCCTATGTACGTGGGATCTGCCGAATTTTTCGCAGACTGGTAGTGAGTAGGGTGTTTACTGTATTTTGGTGTTACATACCCGTTTATGAGTATGATAACTACGCACAGCCACTGTTGTCTTATCCAATTTTTATGAATTGGTTAAGTTTTGTCATCTTGTTTTGACGTGAATCATAGTACAGCAGTCAGCACCTTTAACACAAACACTTCAATGCGTAGCTAGGGCTAGCTTGATTGATGCCTGCCGCGGAGAGCTGGCCGCTTTAGCCGAGATAATACCTCGGGAGGCTTGGATAGCATGTCAGCATGTCTGATTAGCATCTTGGCAACAGAACCGAAACCTACCTGGTGTCAGCGTCAATCAAACTGCTGCAGGACAGGCGATGGAGTGTTCGTGTTAAAGGTGCTGACGGTTGTACTGTTATTTACCCAGTTTCTGGGACACATCCTCATTTGTGAAATGTGATACGGCACGTATCTTACTGCATTTTGATCTGCTTCGTTGTCAAAAACAAATATAGAGCACTTACCAGCTATTTGTATCGCAGAACACGCAGCGCTTCTAACTGATATATGACTTATAGATTTATGCATAAAATTGCAGCAATACAGGGCTTTAAAAACGGTGACAAAGTCGGCCCTCAAGATGAGGCGCTCGGCGTAACATCCGCCGGGAGCATTGTTTACACTTCAACCGTCCTTCTCTTTTGTCGGCTCAAAAGGCAGTCAAAGCCATCTTGCGCTTTTTGAAAACTACTAGCCTATGTGAACACATTCAACTTTTGTGTAGAGCTACCACTACCTACGCCCATTCGTGGACAATCCTTTTTTTGTCTCGCTTCTATTCCCTCTCTCTCTTATCTTTATAGTCCCATTTCCCATTCCCCCAGCGCAGGGTAGCAAACTGAGCATGTGCCTTGTCAACCTCTCTGCCTTCTCTCTTTCTGTTCTTCTCCTAATCCTTAACCAGCAATATATGAATCAATGAATTATTTTTTTCTGTGAGCAATATATTTTAGCTCACGAAAATGTAAATCAAGCATTATTAAAAAGTAACCAAAAACAAACTGAACTTCTCCTTCAAAAGCAAAACGCAGTAGCTTCATACGGCCCCGTGCCGATTATCTTCTAAACTGCCAAGCTGACTTCGGCTCTCAGTGTTTGCCTCAGTCATGCCGCAAGGAAACCAATATTTGTGTGCGTAACATTGGCTATTTCAAACTCTCCTGCAATTCCTATTGCACGTACAAGTTTCGCAGAGCCCAATACGCTCTAAGTCTTTCTTTTGCGAATCACCCAAGGGCCCACTGTGCGCACATCAGGCAACACGCGAACTTACGCAGCTGCTCACTGTGTTAATGCTTTTGGTGACGATGGCGAATAAATATGCCTGAGAGCTAACTGTAAAACATTTGAAACACCTGCTCGCTGCGATAACCTTATGTTCAGAGGCCTGGTGCGGTTCTACGTTTCTTGCAGACGGTATACATGCGTTGAAAGGACTTCTCTGGCTACATGAAGTGTAATGTCATGCTCTGTGGTAGAATACCTGCATGTTATGCAGAAAGCTTAGGTTTTATTCTCGCTCAGACTGAAGAATTTTATCTTTCTTGATTTTGTGCTCTTGGATAACCCTGCATTTCCGCCCACTATAAACAACAACACAGACACCGGAATTTTCGCTACAAGGGCTCCAACGCTAGCAGGCCAAAATGAAATTTACTTATTATGAACAATATTCTTCCTCTACTACGCACAATAGGACACACTTGAAATTTACTTAACCTGAACAACAATCTTCATCTATGCGCAATGGGACACACTTTTGGTCAGATTATGCTAATATTCAGCCTCATATAGGCGCAATAATTGCTGTTTATTCGAGAAATGCACATTATATGAACGCAGAAACCAGAGCAATATTGGTGCGCGCTGCCGTTTGGGCGTACTTGAGTTGTTTCGCCTAACAAAAAGACAAAAAGAAAGACAGACACACAGAGAGACCAAGCTTTTTGCATGAAAGTACTCCGAATGACTATCGTCTTTAGGAGACAGAGAGAGAAATAAATAAAATGAAGAGACCGGGAGGTTAACCTAGGAGAACTGGTTTGCTACCCTGCACAGGGGTGGGGAAATAAGGGTCGGAAAGACGATTCGAGAATAGACATAGATAAAATAACTTAGGGAAAAAGTACACATTCACACACGTGTAAGGCGTTTCGATCAATGTCGTCTGGAGAGACCAGTTGAACGCAGGAAGTCCAGCAGCGCCTTCAGAGCCTTTTTCTGCGACACGAATTCCTGTCCGTATAGCGCAGGATTCTTTCTTCCGAAACAGACAGGTTGTCCAGCTGATCTGGTGCATTGCAGAGTGACTGTCTCTGCGGGAATTACTGTGGGCCTTTGCAAAAAACATGCCAAGTTGTTTCGTCACTGCTGCAGTGGTCACATGCTGCAGTGTTGCCCATTCCTATGCGGAACGCGTACGTATTGGCCAACGCAGCACCCAACCATAACCTGCACAGCATAGTAGCGTCTCCTTGGCAAAGTTCTGGAGAAATTTGAAGGCTTAGAGTTGGATCTAAGGTGTGTAGTCGTGCTCGCGTCATTGTAATTGTGCAGATGCCTTTCGTTCCTTATTTTATGAACTGGACCGAGGAGCTGGTGCGTAATTAAGTTACATTCTCAGAGGAAGGGCTAAAACTAAGATTTGTTTGATTCTCCATGGCTTATTTGAGGTTCACAATACTGTTGCCTAGCCACACGCCCACAGTTCTTCCTAAATGATACTTCGACAAAGCAGACCTACTGGTGTAAAAGAAAGTTTTTATGCAATATGTTGAGAAAGTGCATGTTCATCCCTTTACAGCTCAGGAAAAGCGTGCATGCGGAATTAAACTTGGCACGCTGAATTTAGAAATTATAATAAACAGTCATAATGAATTTAAACTGTGAAATTTATGGAGAATGATATTTATTTAAACAAAATGTAATTGTTCAAGAACATGCATAGCGTAGATGGTACAGCTAAACTAACTTATACTGAACTCACGATATAACAGAAAATATTTAGTTCAATACATCCTATATATCAGTATACAACATATAATGGAACTTAGCGCATTTTCAATGCGAATTTTGGTGCGCAAGTAGTTTTCGGCGTGCTTCTTTCAGTGATAATGAAAGCGTGCTTTCACGGCAATACGCGTCAATTTTATTCAGACTTTTTTTTTCGTAATTTGCAGTTTCGCGTGCAAAGTTGTGCATGCGGGCTATACACACGAATTTGGAACATTCAAGGTCTTCGTGCCAAGTCATGCGAAAAACTGTTTCTTTAAGTGATGTCTTGAATTGCTGGCTAGTATAAACATCTTCAACGAAGAAAAAGCATGCATTCGTTCCCTTGAATTCGAAGCGAACAAATTTAGAAAACTGTGAACATCTCAAAATATGAAAATAAAAAACTTAGCAATATCGATGTTACGCATTAGACCACCAAAAAGTTTCAAGGCGTGGACACAAGAAGCCTATCCTGATGTCGCAATAAGTATTAAAAATAAACTGTTCTCAGAGGTAGAGTCATTCCCGCTTTAAGGCGGTCGTTCAGTAAATGAGAAAATAGCTTACAGTCTGCAAGCACACGCATTAAAGAGTACTCAAGCTGTACGCATTAGCATTATTCGCTAACTAATTAGCGGAGACGTTGAACTAGGGCACGCCTGCGTTGTGAGCAATCGTTGAAGCTTGAGGCCGGAGTCTCTTATCTGTGTTCAAATCACTACATTATGCTCTGGTTCCTTTCCATTTTTGCCAAACATACGCGACAACTGGCAGTAGTAGAATTGCTTTGCACGTGTTCAGATTGCGAATAAATTTCTTATCTAAAACTCTGAGGAAAGTTCTCAGTTGAAAACGATGAAAAGTGATGTGATAGGAAAGTGTTCTTCGAAATGAGGCTTATTTTCTTTAGATTACCACTTACCATACCTGCTGCTTTAAAGATAATTCAAAACGGCTTCTTATCTCTGAATGAACAAACAAAAATAAAAACTAGGCAGACATGTAGAGCTAACCTATGACATTCACCAACATTGCCCCGATGCCAAATATTCTACCATATTTCTAATGAAGTGAACCTAACACAATGCATTTACTCTGAGTTATTACCATACATAGTTCGTAGTTTTAAAATAAAGATGTTGAGTGAACTTCATCAAAGTAAGGCCTAGTTAATGTGTGCACAAAGTTTAGCTCGACCATTGTCGCCTTATGTTACTTTCTATATGTACAAACTTTTTGCACAAACGTTGGACTAACAATACAGTTTTTAATACTATTATGAGAGCGGACTTCTTATACACGTGTAGAGATATTCTGAAATAACCTTTATTCGTAGACTCGGGTGTATTCTACTGTGATTGTCTGAATACTTGAAGGTGCACAAGCAAGTAGATAGAGTAATATTAAAAGTGACTGTGAAACATTGCATTACTTCCTAACTACAAACAAAAAATGCAAGACCTCCACTCCGAAAAGATGAAGCTACGATGAAGGTTCTTACAATGTTACTCTGACCTTAGAAGCACTATCGATGTGACGCCCGACGATGACTTTGTGTAAAGCTGCCAAATGACGTGCGACAGAGCAGTACAGTTGTTCGCGAATAAATTTTGAGGGCAGAAAAATGTGTATTGAAATCAAGTGCTTCGGCAACGGTTGAATTTGTGTTCATACAAAAGGCAATTCTCTTATACAAAGGTGCCCGAAGAAGTGCAAACACAGCTGAAGAAGGATATGCTGAGATAATTTCAATTGCTCTCAGAAAGGCAAGTGGCGCCAGCATTGTTTATGACTTTTGTATGCGCAAGGATTGATTGATTCATATGTAGGGTTTAACGTCCTCAAACCACCTAGATTATGAGAAAAGCCGTAGAGGAGGGCTCCAGAAATTTCAACCTCATGGGGTTCTTTAACATGCGCCTAAATCTCATCACAAGTACCTAGAGAATTTTCGCCTTCATCAAAAATGCAGCCGCCCCAGCCGGCATTTGATTCCATGACCTGTGGCTCAGCAGCCGAGTAATTAGCCACTAGAACACAATGGCTGGGCCTGCGCAAAGATAAGACAGGGTGAAGTGCTTATGAGGAAAGTCACCTAAAGGGAGGCACATTCATTGGTTCACTCATAAGGCACCTATAGACCATGCAGCCGTTGAAGGCTTAATTTCAAAAGTTCAACGCAACTTCGACTCTCAGTGATGGCGCGTACTCATTAAGTGGTGGTCCTACACTCGCCTCGCGACTGATTAGTTTGCAATGTCCATCCCTTCAGAAGGTACGCAGCCGTGATGACCATAAAAATGACTTTCCCTTTCAAGATTTTTTTTTTCAGAAAGGCGTTGGAGCGACGAAGGTATAGAAATAGCTGGTTCTTTGCCACCCCTATTCGGACGTGAGGTTGAAACTGATATCTGAATACGGCAAGAACACTCTGTAGTACTCGTTCAAAATATTTTCACCATAACTTCTAAAATTCTACTTACCACATAATGAAATCTCGGGGACAATCATATATAGAAAAACAAAGAAAAAATTCTTTGTGACTTCTGAACTGTATTGTATTGATTATGAATTAACTTAGAAATGACCTAAGGTGAAGGAAAATCAGCCGTTCCTTTGATGGGATTCGTTTAACGAACTTCGAACTTTTCAAACACTACCTTCAAGTTTGAATATTGAGGGTTCATATCCTACCAGAGGAAAGTGTGGTTCTTTGTCCATTTAATTTTTAATGATCTAAGTGAGAAGAACTACACTGCAGTTTCGAAGGCACAAATAGCAAACGTCTTTATCTTCTATTTACAGATATGTAATTTAATAGTTCTAGCAAAAAGAACTGCTTCAATAGAGTTGAATAATACGTTGGCATTGCTAGTGTGGCAAATTACGGCAGCACGCGTAGGCTAAGAACGCTTCCTAAGAGTCGCACCTGCTTATGGCTACGCGCCATCTTTCAGCAATTATCAGTGGCTTTAAACAACTTGACTTGACGCCTTCTGGCAGAAATATCATAAATAGTCCCACTTCATAAGATGCTAATGGCCTAGTTCACACGAAGTAACCCGATGGAAACTGCCCTACGTAATGAAGTCTGCCCTACGCTTATCTGAACTACTTCTTGAGCTAGACTTCAGTGATGATTTGCATCAGGCAGTTCAAGAGTGCACACGTGCAGTTGGTAAATCAGGATCAACTTTGAATTAAGTGTTCCGAGAGGGATGATTTGAAGAACATTACGTATAGGCAGAGGCCAGGATTTTGAATCATTGGTTACTTTATTTGGAGATAGGATACCACCATGTGCCCAAAGGATGATAGCACAAACAAGGAGCGGAAACTCCCAATACTTGTGATGTATTAACTATCGGCAGCCGCAGCAATGCCACGTTTACCAATGGCGGTTGCCAAAAAACCTACCGGAAATAAACCCCGAACAGAAAACTTCTTTCATTACGTCGCTGGTGAGGTCGCCGAATAGAGATAATGAAGAAAACTTTTGTGGAGGGGGGTTACCGCCGGAGCCTTTCTTTCCCACTTCGCATGCAAGCGGAATGCGCTCCTTCCTTCTTTAAGGTCCCCTGGTCGATTGGGCAATTCGACCATGAGATTTTGTTAATCTTCCTGTTTTAAATTTCGTTCGTGTGTATTGAAGAGGCGAAAGTTAAGCTGACTCATTTCTCAGTAAGACGAAACTCGATCGACAAAAACGTAATACACTCTATATTGCATGTTTTGTATAACAATGCATATACATACACGTAGTGTGAAGGTGTCGATCTATAAACGCAGCTTCGAAACAATACAAAAATTACCAACAGTTGTTAGTAGAACACGTTGTATTTGATCCAGTCACGTTTGTTATGAAGACGCGCTTTTTTTTTACAGAACTTGAGTAAGAAACGAGGCTCAAGTTCAGAAACTTGGAGAGGCCTAAAGCGATGAGAAGTGTTTAGAGAAAGAACGTTGCTGGAAACAGTGCTTCGGCAAGTTGTGATGTATTGGTCAGGGCAACAACGTTGCCTTGATAAAAAAAGTTTACTCGCCTAAACGTTGGCTCCATCGACATTCTCTGTATTACTTTTTGGACGCATTAATTCATCACGTGTATTTGAGGCACACTATTAAAGGTGAGGACTCACAAATTTCGAAACCGTGGCTACAAAAGCAGCCTATATTTAGTAGACATTAAATCAATTGGACTACACGCGAAAAGTAGCCCCGCCGCGGTGGTCTAGTGGCTAAGGTACTCGGCTGCTGACCCGCAGGTCGCGGGTTCGATTCCCGGCTGCGGCGGCTGCATTTCCGATGGAGGCGGAAATGTTGTAGGCCCGTGTACTCAGATTTGTGTGCACGTTAAAGAACCCCAGGTGGTCGAAATTTCCGGAGCCCTTCACTACGGCGTCTCTCATAATCAAATGGTGGTTTTGGGACGTTAAACCTCACGAATCAATCAATACACGCGAAAAGTAAAAGAGTCAAAAAGTATGTAGCAAAGCCGACTTGAATTCGAGCCTCTAAATGAACGCATTTTTCTGACAGGACGTTGGCTGCCATCTCCACCAATCATGCGAACGACACTGCCCTTTTACCAGTCCAGTCAGGCTTGAAAAGAACTAGGTTCACTCATATGTACTGTACTCACAGATTGAAATGGGACACCTGGAACGTGTGGCTACCGGCACAATAGCGCAGCTCGTGGGTTCTCGTGGAACCAAGGTGTTGCATTGTGATATAGAGCGAGGGCGAGAACATCTGAAGAGCAGGATTGCCGCTTCCGATTGTGAACGTGTCGGCCTGTAGTTACCAAGGCACCCACTACCAACGTGGCGCTGCTAAGCTAACACGCTTTTGCATGCCGACAGAAATGGCTCGTGTTCTGCGCTTTTTATGTGATGCGGCACGCATGCGCTGGAAGTAAGAAACACGATTCGGTCAAGAGATTGTGCCTTACATGTATTCACAAACACCTGCATAAAAGTTTAGTAAGTTGATTACGTGATTTCTCTCACAAAAAAAACAAAAAAACTAGAAACTTTTGTAGAGGCCATCGGCCACGGATAATCGTGACAGCTTCTGCCATTCTTCATCGACGGCAGCCCATACGTTGTCTGAAGGACACTATCTCTAATACACTGTTTCAATGTCGCACGAACAAAGCTCCGTGGCTGTTGCTTTTTTTTTCGTCGCGACAGAAAGCTCGAAATAAACTCATTACACTTTTGTGCATGCAGATGTTATTTTTATCACATCTGCGAACGCACAGACGGCAGAATCTTGTACCCGAATCATGTTTTTTTTTTACTTGCAGAGCCTATAGGTGCAGCATCAATGCAAGGCGCTCAACGAGAGCGTCGTCTACTCGCGCCACAGTATGAGTAGTGTGCACCGGCGATCTATTTCTGTCGCCATGCGAAAGCGTGCTAGCCTAGCATTGCCGCGCTAGCAGTGCGCCCTTTGTGAACTAAAGGCCGACTCTTTAGCGACCGGAAGTCCTGTCTTGTAGGTGTTCTTCCCCTCACTCTATGCCACAATGCAACACCGTGATTCAGGCAGCACCCACGTGTTTCGCTATCTCTGCCGGCGGCCACGCGTTCCAAGTGTCCTATTTCAACCCGTGAGTGCTGTACTTAAGTAATATCAATACCTTGTCAAATATTGAGTTGAAATTGTTTTGCTCAACCATTGCTTTTAGGAAACACTGAAAAACCTTCGCGCAACTAGAAATCCCCGGGTTAGTCTACCGAAGAGACGCGGGAAACATGTGTTGCACGATAAAGCCGCCTTCAATGAATGCATGGGCGATCTGCTCGGCAGAGCTCGTTGCAGCTTACGCTTTCTGCCCGCCATAACTTGCTGTCTTTATCGTTCCCGTAGGTGACAAGCCAACCGAGCGACATAACTCAGTGTGACCCAACTTCTAATATCGATGAGCGCAGGGCGAGAAGGAGCGGAGGCTTGTGCTACGAACGCAAGTCAATCACTTCCCGTAATTTGCCTGATTAATTATCCATGACATATGGAATAAAAAGACACAAAAAGAAAAAAAGTTCCTTAGAGGGGGGGTCAATTTTTTATTTTTAAAAAACTTGTGAAAGCCGATAAATGCGAACATTCCCATCAACCTCACTCCGTTCAACTGAATCATAGGATGCCCGGATAATGCTATGACCTTGCACGTCTTTTGAGACCAAAACTATCGCTCAAATTTCGAAGCATGGAACAAGTGCGCATGTTCTCACTTCTGACAGAGCTGATGACACAAGCCTAATTGTTCTCATTTTGCTGTGCTAAAACAGCATTACGCAGAAAATTGACGTCGATAGAATGGGGCTGAATTTAACAAAGCGTTGGTAAGTTTGCGCCATTGAGAAAGTTTAAAAAAACAGTATCCATGAATAAGACACAAAATCATTCATTCAAAACCAAATTAGCTGAGAACAATGAGAGAGAAATTCTTCACAGATTGCTGGTTATCTTTGTCAACATGTGTCCACTCGTCAAATGGGTATTTCCATCGACACAAAGGATCTCTACTATTCTCTTCCTCAAAAACCACTTGTTGATCTCATTGAAAAGGGAATTTCTGAATTTGGTGCTATCGCCTTTCAAAGCGAATGTGGTGTTTCGGTTTCTGGCTTCCTGGATGTGCTGAAGCTTTACCTTGCCTCTACCTTTGCGGAGTGGAATGGTAAAGTTTTTCTGCAAAAACAGGCATGTGTATTGGCTCATGCATCACCCTAGTTTTAAGCGATTTGTATCTAGCTCATTTTGATAGAAGAATTCATCAACGGTTGGCACAGATGAATGTTAGTAAGTGCTTTCGGCTTGTCGATGATTTCTTGTTTTTGTTTGATTGCGATCTTGATGTCCTTAGTGAGAGCTTTCCGCAAGTCTTGCAAGTGTTCCAGGAATGCCTTGAACCCCTATTTCTCACGCATGAGCTGCCGGAAAATGGTTCCCTATGGTTTTTACATTTATTACTAACATTTTCAGCTGGACACGTTTCTTTAACGTATAAGCCACGGAGGAAGAAAGCCGTTTTGCCGTACGCGTCTTCTCACAGCAAACTGGTAAAGCGTGGAACTGTAAAATCATTTATATACAACGCTTTAATGACATCTTGCTTCAACTTAGTGGTGCGAAGCTTGAAAGGCAGATTATTAGTCTAGAGGCAGCGGGATATCTGGGTTTGTTGCTAGTTTCTGATTGTGAGAAGCTGCGCAGACAGTCAAGAGTAGGTAACGATGGTGACGTTTTTCAAGGAGCAACTCCCAAGAGGGTGGTGGTACCGTATCTGCATGGTATCTCGCATAAACTTAAGAAAATAGGCCAAAGAGCGGGCGCGTCAGTGGTTTTTTCCACACCGAATAAATTGTTTTAGTTAACTGTCCGAACTAGTTCCGTAGGAACCACCGTGAGCAGCTGCAAAAATAAGCACCTTAAAAAGATTGTTGAGTGGGTAACAGGGATAGTTTCATGGTGTTCCTCTGTCTTGTGGACTTCGACACGTAGGTCAGTCAGCCTTAATGTAAGACTTCAGAAACTGTTCCAAAATTTTGCAAATGTGGGCGCCAGCCATTGTTCGAAAACACAAGGTTTCTCGCGTCCCATCCTAACGAAGGCACAAGACTTGTAATCGAAACTACAGCCATCGCTCGAGGCAGCTGCGTCAGGAAACCATAGATAGCGTTATCTGAAAAAGAATTGGCATTTTTAAATTCGGCACGTAAGGATCCAGGGTGAGCACGTGGTTTCTTGCAATCTCATTACACTTTTTTGTTTTGTGTGTTTTTTCTTTTTGCGTTTTTTTGTTTCTGCCTAATCAAGTGATCTTATCGTCTTTTTTGTAACATAAATATGTGTGTCGTAGTAATAATAAATTAGTTGAAAGTCTGCACTTGTCCTCGTCTCTTGTGTTAGTTGTCGGAAGTTTTCGTGCTGGAAGCTTAATAATGGCTTACCAACTAGCCCAATCCCACACTTTACTTAAGTTATTCACATCGTGTTATAAAACCAAGAAGGGGTTAAGGCCAAACACCTCACCAAGATGAAGTACCAGTCCGTTGTAATGTCTAGGTCGTCCTAAACGTCCTTGAGCTGAATAGCCATTTGAATGAAGTGTGCTTGAAATGGTGGTGGTTTTTGCATGGTGGTCCTGCATACTTACGTAGCTTCCATATGCTGTGCATACCCATCAGGAAAAGGGTATCATGTAACACTTCATCAAGCGATGCTGGTAGAAGATAACAGATTTTGTCAAAAGTATGACGAAACGTTTTTGCAGTACACGCCCGAGGACATTCCACAACAGAATGGTGTCTTTGCAGATAACAAAGCAATGTTCAATCATTTCTGGCCCACTAAATTGACGGCAGTTAACACAAGAAACATAAATACCTTTTATTTTAACCATGTGTTTACCTTCAATGTTTCAGAGCGGAGTTTATAGAAAAATGTTTTTGAATTCGGTGGATTGCACATTTTTCGCACTTGTTTCAATACATCATGGCATGGAAGATCGGAGAGCAATGAACAACTTGCAACACATCTTGCAACCACTGCAGTATTGAAGAACTGTACGAACGACATGTATATTGCCTTGTATGAATTGGCCCCTAATTTCACACGTCCGATGAGGCCCAATGAAGGGCGACATCACGAATTGCAATCTATTTGATAATATTTTTGCGGATAATTTGTAGTGCACGCTTGACAGCGATATTAACCCGTGACAAAGCAAAGTTTTTCTTTAGCAGTTCTTGGTATTATTACAATGTGGCTTTTGCAAAATTATCGTGGAAGTGTCTTCATGTTGTCGCCTATTTGAAAAATATAGCGCTTATTAAAGGTTAGCAATGTGTGCCGAAACTGTCATCAGGGCCAAGTGTTTTCATTAAAGGTAAGTTGGTGATTGCCTTCTCAATTTTCTGTATAGTCATGTATCCAATAATGATTGCACAAACATCGTCCTTCAAGGAGTTGAAAAGATAAACAAAACTAGCCTTAAGGTGAGCTTCAGGATAATCAAAGCGAGAGCAAAATAAAATTTCATAGTACATTTCGAACGCCACAGGAATGTCTCTTGTATCTTTTATGAGCACGCCGTTAGACTATAAGTCTGGAATCACTTTAGAAACAGCATGGCGTTTCTCGTCAAGTAAAGCTTCGCGACTCGGTGTCTCAGAATTCAAAGTGCACCGGTTCCAAGATGTAATACGTACCCCTTTGCAGCGAGCAGTATCACATTTTGAAGTTGGCATTTCATATATTCAATTTCATTGACGTACGTTACCGGCATTTCACGTTCATATTCATAAAGATTGAAAATGCTTTTAGGGAGTGTCTTTTCTCCATTCCTGCTATAGTAAGACTTGAAAGCAATTACATATATAGATATACCACGAACTTGTTTAAAAAGCTCCCAAGCAGGGAATGTATGCAAACCATTTGAACGAGATTGACTCGATGCCGGCTAGGCGCGATTCATGATTTCTTTATCACAGAGGAGCTTCGTGTTCATTTTTCAAAGAGCCTACTTGGGACTTAATCGTTTGTGACAATTTTAGCTCATTTACGCAAAGACAATGCAATGGTCTGACAATTACGCTGCTATAGTGTTATAGGAC
This sequence comes from Rhipicephalus annulatus, assembly GCA_013436015.1. Lineage (NCBI taxonomy): Eukaryota > Metazoa > Arthropoda > Arachnida > Ixodida > Ixodidae > Rhipicephalus > Rhipicephalus annulatus. Next base: position 39,632 of record WOVY01014944.1, read on the forward strand.
ATAAACGAGAGAATAGAGATAAGACGCGTAAATACGGTCAAGGTGAGCATAAGAAATGTCCTGAACTTTTGTATATGCCGTTGCCTGATTGGAGACACCAATGTGAATTAGAACTGCCTTATCTACAATGCCGGATAAAAACATGGTACTCCTTTCTCGCTTGCTATGAAGATTGTTACAGTCATAAGTATCTCATAGACAGTTGACGTCTCCCATAAGTACAGTGCAACTGGCCGAGTGAAAAAAGTAGACACTTATTCGAATAATTCAAGCCGTTTCACAACCTGTTTGGAAAAAGTTTATTCTCTCATGGGACGCAACAAAGCTAAGGGACAAGCGTCTGTATAACAGGCACAATAACAAACAAAAGACAGAGCACAACATACATTACACATTTAAACAAAAGTGTCCAAGTCCGTAGGATGTCCATAGTCCATAGTACTAATAACTATACATACACTACATATATGCACTAATCACAATATGGACAATGTACATGATGATATATGTGCAGAATTTACAAGACTTGGTGAAGATGTTAGAAAATATGTACAACAGGTATCAATATTCATAAAAGTTACATAACTTACAGCGTTAGAATGAAGTGCATATATAGAAGAGCTCACACCAATATGGGACATGCACAAACACATAAAAATAGTAAACACATACTAATTACATGCACCAATCAGACATTGACAGGTGACCTGGCTATAGGAACCAGGCCAGGTGGAAGACATATCGAACGCGTCTGTCAACTATGGACAGAAAGCGGCACGCCCATTGTCGCAGAAATTGTTCCTCCCCGAGGAAGAACAATTCCTCCGACAGAAACGATAAGAGTTCAGAGTAGAGGCGTTCCAGAATCGGAAAAAGAGCACGACGACGATGACCTGCCGCAACAGCTTCGCACTTATTACGCCATAAACAAAAAGCTCCCGCAGCTTTAGAAGGCGTGCAAAGCGACTACGCGAGAAGCGTCCAGATGTTACAAAGCGATTAACACCTAGGCCACGAAAACTAGTGTTAACTGACTTCCAAAACACCTTTGCAATAACACATTGCTTCAGCATATGCTGGTTAGACTCCTGTAACGGGCAGTTAGGACAAGTGGAAGATGGGACCATGCCCCACCTCTCCAGTCTGTCCCGTGTTGGGAGAACTCTCCATTCAAGACGCCACATAAAGTCATGGAGGTGACCAGGCAAAAACGATGCCGTGATCGCGCTCCATGAGACATGTCTCGATCGTGCTAGACGGGCTGGAGGAACCAGAGGAAGCAGAAGAGCCGCCGTTGTTTCTACAATGCGGCTTTCAAGAATGTCCACATCGATACAAACCTGCTGCGCGTGTCGATAAAATGCTACTGCCGTTGAGTAAAATGCAGGCACGTTAAGTGTTTGCGGTCCAGAATTAAGCCGTGGATCTGGTAGTAAATAGCGTAGTTTGGTGCCTAAAAAATAACAGGCAAGATCACGCGCGGGGCACTGATCACTATGCAACAACCGAAGTAAGAATCGTAGGGCAAGCAGCCGGCAGCGAACAGAGACGGATGGGAATGCGACTCCACCGCAGTTTCTCGGTTGCCCAAGAGCTGCTCGGCAAACCAGCTCTGTTCCACCCGACGAGAAAAAGGAGCCAATGAGGGATTGCAACGACCTGGTGATTCGTGATGGGGGCTGTAAGACATGAGATATGTACCATGCACGGCCGCAAAACACCGTCTGTGCTAAATACCTTCTTTCGAGCATCGGTAAATCATACTCTTGTGCTTCCTGGACGTGTCGTTTTACATCTTCGACAATTGAATTCCACAAGGAGGCTGATATGCCGTAGCAAGTATAATCAAGCCCCAGAATGCGAATAGAGTCACTTTTTTGAAGACCGAAAAAGGAACCTAGGTATGCGTCTGGGGAACCAATAAATAAATATTGACATTTGGAAAAATTCAACGCAGCACCTGAAATCGTGCCATACGTTGTAAAAAGTCGTAGGCTACGGGATAAACTGTCCTCATTCTTCAAATACAACGTGATGTCATCAGCAAATGCTGTCAGTGTCACGGTACCACTACCTGGAAGAGGAAGGCCTCTAACGTAAGGGTCAGCGATTAGCGATTGAAGGAATGGTTCGAGGCTGAGTACAAAAAGTGCAGGGGATAAAGGACACCCCTGGCGAACACCACGGGTAACCGGAAATGGCGCACTCTCTAAACCATCAAGAAACAACGTGCTGCGTATATTTCGGTATGCGTTTCTGAGAAGCTCAACGAAGTTTTGTGAGAAGCCAAATGCTGCCATTACGCTAAATATAAAGCTATGTTCGAGGCAATCGAATGCCTTTTCCTGGTCAAGTGAAACCAAGAGTCCCTGAGCTGATCTTGTTAACGTGTACGCAACAATATCGCGTGTAACAAAGGAAAGACTGTGGATTTTTCTTCCAGGAATAGAGCACGCCTGATGATGACCTATTAAGGAGGGCATCAGGCTTCTCAAACGCCAAGTGATAACTTCCGCGAAAGTTTTATAATCAACGTTGAGGAGCATTATTGGTCGCCACTCCTCTGGGCGAACTGACGACGGGTCATGTTTAGGTATTAAAACAATTCGACCATCGCGAAAGCTATCAGGAGAATCAAAGTTCTCGAAACAGCGGCAAATAACAGAGGTGAAAAGAGCACCAATGTCGTCCCAAAACGTTAAATAAAACTCAACAGGCAACCCATCGGGCCCGGGGGCTGAGCCACGCTTCATAGAAGACAGTGCCTCTTTCACTTCGTCAGCTAACGGACTTGTGCACAGTTGTTCAGCTACTTCAGATGAAATTTGAGGTAGCCTACTTAACATTGTGGCTGTCTCGGTGGTACCGCGATGTGATGACATTGGCGTACGAGCCATGTTGGCAAAGTGAGCTAGGAAAACTGATTGATCACGTGTCGGCGGCAACGCAGTGTGTAAGAATCTGGCCGCCGGAGTTCCTAGTCGACTCGACGGGTTGAGAAGCGAGCTTTTCGCAAAGCGTAGAACCTCAGGGTGAGCACATGGATTACGTCTGAAACGCCAAGCAGCCGCCGTCAATGACGAAGCTGCAATGAGGCGTTGAAAACGACCCCTTAACTGTCTCTGCCTTGCGCGCATCAAGGGAGTTAGTCGATCAACCCGAAGAGCAATACGCAGCTTTGTGGCAGTGTCCACTAGTTCTTCGGACGTACGGCGTCTAAGGGCCCGCCCTGCTACTGAGTAATGTAAACGCCAATGTGTCTTGAGCGCGTCCCACACCTCCGTACCGCACCCCAAAAGAGAGGCCCGCAAGCTTCTAGATAAACTGGAGCGTGTACGCGCGTCGTGCAGAATGCGGATGTCAAGACGCCAAGGTTTCACTGATGATGAAAAGGGAAAGTGAGCGTCGAGCGTCACTGGTCGGTGGTCTGATATATAAACAGGCGATGATGGTAATCTTACTACATCAGAGTGCGATACGTAAGAAGCTAGCGCGCTTGACCCATAGAAACAATCCAAACGACTAGACGACGTGCTACGCCGCCAAGTCCAGGCATACTGTGGTCCATGTACTAGTCTGTACGTATCTCTCAAAGAGAAATGTTGCACCAGGTGACGCAGCTCTCGCGCGTTCCAATCAGAGCGACCCCATCCTGGACCTTGCACGTCAGCTCGCATGTCTAATACACAATTAAAGTCTCCAGTGAGTATTACATGACGACCGTCTAGAAAATACACGTCCAGGTCACGGAAAAAATCGTTAGACATCGCTGCTTAAGCTGGCCCATAAATACACAAAACACGCAGCTTGAAGGATCATAGGACGCAGTCAAAAGCCAATACCCGTCTGAACGCGTCATAGAAAACATGATCATTGCGCAGAAGAGCGCGGTTAAAAATAATAATTTCCACTCCAGAGAAGCGAGATGTGGCGAAGGAAAAATAACAGTCTAAATTAAATGCGCGTTTGAATGCACGAACGTGGCCAATGGTGAAAAAATTTGTTTCTTGTAAACACAGAATATTCCAATGTTCTGCGCGGGCTAGGCTGATAACCTCGGCTTGCTTTACTGGGTTAGGGAACCCTTGAACATTTACAGAAAGGATTTTCAGGGTGTCAGCCATATTGAAAAAAGATGGGTGACTGACCTGGTCGTGTTTTTTGATTCGGTATACCCCGGGGATCTGTCCAGGGGAACTGGAGTACGTACACTACACAGCACAATTCAACCTTCAAGAAGAGGGTCGAGGTTTCTTTGCTTGCTGGAATTTGGAGTGGCTGTCTTGGGTGCCGTCCGAGCTGGTGCCAGACTTGTGAGCACGCTTGACCTCTCGCGGGGCTTGCATTTCCACGTCACATCCGTCTGGGCTAGAAGGGAGCCCGATGCTACTGTCGACTTCGAGGCTGAAGCTGCTGTCTGACGAATCAGATGGTGGTAGGGCTGCAACATTAACGTTGTCGCCGCCTCCAACGACCTTGATCATGGATTGCTTGTCGAGAGGCGTCAGTAAAGAACTCCCATGGCGTCTTGCTACTTGTTCAAGGAAGTCACGAGTCTGGCTTTCGGAATGATACAATGGGCTTTGCTCATTCGTTTTCAATTCTGTTCCAGGCGAGACACCAGCGCCCGTAGATCTCGCAAGGTCGGCATCTTCCGGGCACTTAGCTGCTAGGTTTAACGATGAGTCCGGTGCCTCGGTGCCTACCAGCGTTTCTTTCTCGGCTTGCGCCGACGTCGAACATGGCACGACATGTTTGCCTGGGACAGACACGAGGTCAATCGCGGAGGCTGTTTCTATCGCTGAGATTTGCAGACGTGGCGCGCAAACTGTCCAGTACAGTGCAACTGTCCGAGTGAAAAGTATAGACACTTCTTAGAATAATTCAAGCCGTTTCACAACCTTAGCAGACAATTGACGGTTAATAATTCGTCACAGCGATCCTTTCAACAAAAATCAAACTGTATGTATCTGGCCTCATTATTACCACTAGTGCGGAATGCTGAACAGGGCAAGCTTTCTAAATGCAAAGCATTTCTTAGCGAACTTCGGCAACCTTGAGCGTATCTATCTCTCTAGCTGCCTACGACTTTTAGCTCTCCCGGCAGTTTGATACCAAACATGGTATGATATAGCATCAATGTATGACGAATATAACTGGCTATCCATAACCTGAAAATCATAATATTTGTGTCATAAATGTCATGATTTACATATCTTGGTCCTGCAGCTCTTGCGGTGGTTTCGTTCACGTGGCATGCTGCAAAACTAGTATAGTATGACATGACTGAATGGCGGACACAAGCGACATACCCTAACATCAAAATCATGAGATCCGTGTAATTCAACAACATGGCTACATGCCGTGCTCATGATGCGCTTGCGCCCCTTTGGCTAGCTTCTCAAGAACCAAATTTGGTATTACGGGACGTCAATGGATGACGAAAGTATGTGAGTGGTTCAAACATGGTAATCATAAGATGCGTGTCATGTGAAAACATGACTACATGCTACGCTAATGATGCGCTCGCGGCGGTTTTGCTAGCTTCACATGTACCAAATTTGGTATTACGTGATGCGAGCGGACGACATAGGTAAATGACACGTCCAAACATGATGATCATGACATGCGTCTCATGTAACAACATGACTACGCACACTCACCATGCACTCGCGACCATTTCGCTACCTTCATATATGCCTAAGTTTGTTATTACGTCACCTGATGGATGGCGAAGATATGTTGACTGGGGCAAACATGATAATCATGAGATGCGCGTCTTTTAAGAACATTAGTACATGCCATACTCAAGGCGCCAATACATTTCGACGTGAGCCAGCACGCGTGCGCGCTGGCGCCGTTTTATCCCGTCACGCTGGCGTTGCCACGCCGGGCGCCGATATACTTCAAGTAGAGATCAGTGGATATGGGAATTGACCTTCATTGTGGATCTGCATGCCATATACTCGCAGGCACGCGCTGCGCTGCGTTGCTTTGACGCATGCGCGATTTAGCGCACACGGCGTACCTCCGTCATGACAAGAAGCAGACGCGGTGCTGTCTAAGTAACATCGTCGGCGCGAAACGCCGCTTGTCGCAGTTCGCGCTGGTTGCCACCGGGCCACGCCGACGAACGCTGGTCGTGCTGGTCGCGCCTTGCGTCCCACTATAGAGTACTCGCATTTTGCTAACGTGGCATTGCTGCAACCAGCCTGCGCATGCGTCAACGTTGCGTCCTAGCATATTGGGCCCTTCATGAGGCGCTAGCTGCTTTTGGGCTAGCTCCACAGTACCAAATTTGGTATCACGGGAAGTGAATAGACGACGAAGATAAATGAAACCTCCAAACTTGATAATCGTAATATGCGTTTCATGTAAAACATGACTACATGCTACGCTCAAAGCGTTCTCGCGGCCGTTTTACTAGTTTCACATTAACCAAATTTGATATTACGTGACGTGATTGTACGATGAATGTAAAAAACACGTTCAAACCTTATAATCATGGTGTGAACTTCATATAAAACATGACTACATGCTACAGTCATAGCACGCTCATGGCCGTTTTGCTAGCTCCATATATACAAAATTTGGTATCAGGTTAAGTCAATAGATGACGGAAGTAAATGAAACGTCCAAACATGACATGGAAGTCATGTATGGCATTATTTAACTCCGCCTAATAACATGGGCTAATTTTAAAGTGACCTATTATCCTTCCACGTTCGCGCTTTGCATATTATCGATTCCCACTGTACGTGGGATATGCCAATTTTTTTTCTCAAAAACTGCCAACAGCCCGCAGATAAGCCTTTTGCTTTTGAAACACACGTACTATACACAGACAAAAAAGAGTGCAGGGCCTCATCAGCCCCGACCTCAATCTCGATCTTTGTGTCGTGGATTGCGACAATGCTGAGATGCTTTGTATTTAGAAGTCTGTAGAGCGTCGCCTGTTTCTGCGAAGACCTAAGGCCACATGCGAACAAGGTAGCAAAAAAAGTCACTCATACTGTGGCATCGTTACTACCATCTAAGCTCTTATTTTGCCACTTGATCGGTCCTAAGTGTTGACGGTGACGCTTCCAGTCAAACCCCACTAGGCCTCCTAGATCGGTACCGCCGACACCTCCCTCTGGACATGGACATTCGGTGACGGCGGGATTTCTTAGACGCTAACGCTGGGTCCCTTTCGTTGCTTTATTTCAAGCTTTAAGATGCGCGGTACCTAGATATACTGGCATCTTTACAGGTCTGCACATCTTTATATAACACTGCACCATCATGAAGGAGCTGCTGCGGAGCTGCAACGCAAGCAGTTGAAAAACTTCAGTGAGACTCAGCCCACAATCTCTGTTTTGTACTATATAGCTGCTGTTCGGCGCCGTGATGAGTCAGCACAACGGCACTCTTCAGAGGGACTTTTACTTGTGCTATTGGTTGTGCGGGGCCATTTTGTGTCAGCTGCTTGCACGATTCACTTGGTCCTTTCCACAACAAAGTTTCACTATATCAACAACGACTGGTTTTCTTTCCACTTCTGAATTCTCGGTAGAGCCCGTGGAATCTGAAGTTAACAGAGTGCCTCTAGATATGCTCTTGAAGGGCGTGATCTGCCTGTAGTGTGCGCTGTTGCAGCTTGCTTGCGTATGCAATAACACAATCCTTTACTGAATGACCGAAGCATCGACATTCGTCGCAGTGAGGCGTTCTGCAGTTTTGACGGATGTGTCCAACTTCACTGCACCGAAGGCAAGGTGCTGGGTGGCCAAGTATCACGACGAGGCTTTGCACTCCGCAAGCAGTAACAATGTGCCACCGCAAAAAGGCTGGACTTTTTTGCGAATATATATCTACCAAACGGTTTCGCAAACCTTAGGCGGAATCTTCGACTATTTTTGTGTCGTATGCATTTTCTTGCGCGTGTATTTGGTCAGCCACTACCGTAGTTTGTAGGGCATGAACTGGAAACAACCGCGGTTAGCGCTTTCGGCTCAGACTTCCGTTTGTGGTGCACCGTTGCCCAAGAACAATTATTGTGTGTTCATGAGCCGGCGAGGCGTCGTCTCGCGTCATGCCGGCACATGTCAGACATGTCAGGCTTGAGCTACCTAAGGCAGGCGAGCCCGCATTGCGACAGCCGCAGTTTTCCTCCGCTCTCGTGCCCTCCCCCCTCAATCCCCGCGCGCTGGTGCCACCGCGACTTTGTTTTATAAATAGAAAAAAAGAACGAATTTGCAGATCCCACGTACAGTGGGAATCGAAGATGTTCGAAGCACGAATAAGAAATGGGGATATGTCACTTTAAATTCAGGACAACGTAATGAGGTGGAGGGAAATGATGTGGTACGTGACTTCCGTGTCATGATTTTCATGTCTGTATGTGGCGTTTACCTGTTTCATCTATTCACGTCACGTAATACCAAAATTAGTATATGTGGAGCTAGCAAAACGACTGCGAGAATTCTATAAGCGTAATATGTTGTCATGCTCTTACCTGACACAAGTGTCAGGATTATCATGTTTGCACCAGTCATATATTTCATCATTTCTTGACGTCACGTAACACCAAACTTGGCATATGCGGAGCTAGCAAAACAGCCGCGAACGCATTTTGAAGAGCCCCATATACTCCACTGTAGCATGGAAGCGCGCGCACGCTGGGCACAGCGATGGAACGTTAGCAAAACGCGAGCACTATATAATAGGCCCGTATTCACAAACGCTCCTCCACTCGACCCTTCACTCGAAACGCTCCTTAAGTGGCGTTTTCCCATTCACAAACCGCCCTTCACTTGAAACGCTTCCTTCACTTGAAAAAATCTTGAGCGTTTCCTCGAGATTGTCAAGGAAGCGATCGAGCTACCTTGAATCGTCCCTCGAGTGAAATATTTGCACTAGCATCGCGTCCATGGCGGAGCCCGTCTCGCTTTGACGGCGTTGATCGATAAATTTGGCTGCCACCGCCGCGTTCTTTCGACAATGACGGTGCGCGTTTACTACGGAGCTATCTTCGAACGGTTCAGCAACGGCTACTGTGGTGCCGGGACAAGCGGGCGTGGCGTCAAAAGGAGCACTCGCCAGTGCCGTGATGTGTTGCGTTCCGTGCATGAGCCAGTGGATTACCTGCCTTCAGGTGTGCGTATACTCTTCGTGCGAGTGCTCCATGACTTACTGCGGATTCCAGTGCTTTGAAGTGTTTTGATGAAGCCCGCACACCGCATCAGTTCAAGCGTGGTGCGAAAGCTTGACAAGCAAGCGGCATAGCAAACTTTTGATGCGCTGGGTTCACCGTACTTTAGAGTGGCTTCCTCTCCGGTGAACCTTTGCTGCCCTAGCCGAAATTTACGACGAAGCACACCTCCGTTAGACGACCATCTGTACGAATGAGAAGGTAAGTTCTCCTGTGTTTTTTTATTTTTTTCTGCTTCGGTAAGATTACTATTAAAGACAGTTTAAGAAAAGCACAACACAATACATTTGGCGCAATGAGTGTGCTGCTGTAGCTACTACGCGTGAAACATAGCTTCTTTATACAGTGTCTATGCAGTTCACAGTACCAATGACCAACCAAGTACACATTTAGGGGATCAAGCAGATGATCATGCTCTGTGAAACCTGCATGTACGCAAAAGTGCGTCGAGTGTCGTAGGAAAACGCAAACATATGAAATATAAATACAGCAGATACATAATGAGAATGTTTTCTTTAATTTAACCCCATTCCTACCCCCCGAAGAAGAATTGCTGGCTATGGCACTGATTCGTGCAATTAGATAATGAAATTATATACCCATATGCCTGGTCAGCTGCCCAAGTGCCTGAGCCAAACATGTGTCAAAATAGTCAAAGCTCAATACTTCAAACATGTCTGTTCTTGAACGCGAGACATACTAATGAATGTGTGCACAGCTAGAGTTAAAGAAAAATGCGGCTTTTGTATCCAAGCTATTACGTTTTTCTAATATTATTTCTTGCCTCCTTTGTGCAGGGGACCAGCTGCCGACAGAAGAACACAAAAAAGGCCTCCTAGAATCTGATGTATTATCAATGCATTGCAGAGTTTGCACGACTGTATACAAAAGCACAAAAACAGCAGTGAAGGCGTGCAGCTACACTGCATTAGGCGTGCTATGGTGTCTACTTCCTTAATCTTATTTATGATGTCCTCTGAGCTCGTACTTTATCTTTACAGTGTGTAGGTTGCATATGTTTGATTGATGAACACTTTTCATTTGCATTCTTATGTTTGCCACGTTGCTCCTCATCAGCCACATGTAATAAAGTTCCCTTTGCCAGTCACAACTTCTGTTTTCTTCATTTATCAATACATAACTTGCTAATGATGCAGCAATAGCGGATATTTTATTTACAGGGTTCTGACCAGGTGTATCCGCGATGACTGCAATACTCTTGACCATTTTTCACCGCTCTGTTGCACTGGTCTTCAATAAATCAGCAGAATAATATACACTGCTCTTGACGACAATTTCTCGAAGGTTGAGAGAACCAACAGGATAGTTTTTAAAACAGAACAGCACCAAAAGTCAGACGCGGCTTCAATTTTATGATTTCCAAAAAGTAAAACATCCCCTATAATTTATGTTGTGCCGGGGCTTTGGAATGCAGCACAGACACCACGATCCTTTTCAACAAGTATTTCCAGTAGTTATATTGCAATTAAAATCCAAAACATTAGTGCGAAGGTCGTTCATGCACTAACGATTGTGCTTATGAGCATGCAGATGGAGGAGACGGGAAAAAAATTTAAGACATTGCCGCTGTGTGAACTTGGAGACGGAAGCTACACAAATTTAAAGATTACTTCTATGCGAATCTGTCAAATTAGACGCATCCACAAATGCAGTGCAAATAGAAAAACAATGCAAAAACAATAACTTATTCTTTGGAAGTTTAAAATGTTAAAGTTGACACACACACACACACACCAGTCCCTGTTAATCGACTATATATGTTACTAAATGAAGAAAACAACTTTAAAATGTATTTTTCGCCAATAGTGAAAGAAAGGCACACGATCGCTTTTCTTAACTTGCGTAGCAGTCTAATTCGAACGCTCAGCCACGACTATAACATGCCTAGTTTTTAACGCTACCCTGGTATAATCTTGAATATCAGTTGCGAGCAATATCTTTCAAAATTCCTATTATACGCAGAGGAACAACTACGAAAGCGCCACGGTGAAATTCGCAGTAAATGACAAAAATAAACATTGCACAGGCCCCTGAAATTAGGAACTGTGCACGTACTCCCGTAGCGAGAACAAATTTACGTACGAGTAATTCTTATACATAATGCGGTGGTGAATGCTAAAAGAACGCGAACATACTGCGATATATAGTAAAAAATACTCATTCCACCGCGTTATACATTCAGTGGGTACATTAGTGATCAGAAGGCTCTCAGTAAAGCGAAAGTAAACAAAGCAACAAACCATCTATTGCGCTTCCTGTCATCACTCACGTAGTTCGTTAGTCACCCCGGCGAAAGTAGGCTCTCAAACGACACACACGCAAATACTACCGTAAATATAAACTGCAAATAATAGACGCATACAAGACAAAATAAACTACGCAGGTAGACACGTTCAGCAGCAGACGAAATGCCATCAGCTGTTCGTTCAGCTGCCTGGGTTTGATTGTTGCCAGACTTGAAGGAGGGTTTCGCTAACTCTATCAGCACAAGGCTTAGGGAAACAACACTACCACTCTAAATACGCGTATTTTGCTGCAATGTCAATTTAGAAAAAAGAATAACCAGAAAGGGCGTTCTCTTAAATTACATAGATAGGCAATTCTTAATCACAATTGTGAATACTCTCGTTATCAGGCGCTTTTCTCGGCGCATGCAGTTCACTCAAGTGAAGGGAGCTTTTCCAAGGCCTCCCTTGGCGAAGGAAGTGTGGAGGAGCGTTCATGAAACGCAGCGGCCCCTTGAGTGGAGGAGCGCGCTCCACCTTGACTTCGTCAAGTCGAGGGGAGCCCTTGAGTGAAGGAGCGTTTGTGAATACGGGCCTATCTAACGCCATGTGCGACCAGCATCCGTCGGCGCGGCCCGACGGCAAGCGGCGCGAAAAGCGACATGCTGCATATTGCACCGATGCCATAGAGTAACACTGCTTCATGCCGATGCGTTACGCCGACCACATTGCGTCTCCCTTTTTTCATGACGCAGGGACGCTGGACGCGCTAGAACGCGCTGGCGTCAAAGCAACGCAGCGCGGCGTGTGCCTGCGAGTATATGGCAGAGCTGGCGCCTGGCGTGGAAACGCTAGTGTGACGCGACGAAATGAACGTCGGTGAGCACGCCCACCACGTCATGTCGAAATGTATTGGCACCTAAACTGCGGCATGTATTCATTTTCTCACATGACAGGCATCTCATGATTATTATGTTCGCACTAGTCACATACCTTCGTCATCGATTGTCATCACGTAATACCAAATTTGGCATATGTGAAGCTAGCGAATCATGAGTGTGGGATGTAGTCATGTTGTTACGTGGCTCGCATGTCGTGATTATGATGTTTGGACGTATCATTTACATATTTCGTCCATTCGCATCCCATAACACCAAGTTTGGTACACGTGAAGCTAGACAAACGGCTGCGAGCACATTATGAGCGTGGCATGTAGTCATGTTGTTACATGACACGCATCTCATGATTACCATGTTAGCACCAGTCACATACCTTCGGTATCCATTCACGCAGCGTAATACCAAATTTGGTATGCATGATGCCAGCGAAACGACCGCGAGTGCATCATGAGCGTGACATGTAGTCATGTTGTTGCATAACACGCATTTCATGATTTTCATGTTAGGGTCTGTCGCTTGTGTTTGCCATGCAGTCATGTCGTACCATACCAGTTTTGCAGCATGCCATGTGAGCGAAACCACCGCAAGTGCTTCAGGGCCATGAATTGTAAATCATGACATTCATGACATACATGCCATGATTTTCGTGTTATGACTAGTCAAATATGTTCTTCGTACAGTCACTGTAATTCCTTACCAAGTTTGGTATTGATACTATTATCTAAACTGCCAGGAGAGCTAAAAGTCATATGTGGCTAGATAGATAGATAGATAGATAGATAGATGAATAGATAGATAGATAGATAGATAAATAGATAGATAGATAGATAGATAGATAGATAGATAGATAGATAGATAGATAGATAGATAAATAGATAGATAGATAGATACGCTCAAAGTCACCGAACATCGCTAAGAAATGCTTCGCATATAAAACCTTTCATGTCACATGGCCCGGCTTTTTACAAGTATATAATAGGCTCTTCCACTTGGCGCAGCCGCTTCTAAGCAGTCTTGGTTAATTTTTGGGGGCGAAGCTTCTCATAGTCTTCAGCAATTCCTACGTCCGGCGTACCCAGGAGCGTCTCTTTAATCATACAATAGATGAAACTGTACCATAGAGATGCATGCAAACTGCAGTTGGGTGACGATAAACTAGACGGCATTGCACGCATTCTGTGTCCTTATTGCCTCTTCGTCTAGTTTCTTACATGCCGCTCTTCTTTAGAGATGTATGTAATATGGCAGTCGGGTGAATGGACGCTTTATGGCGCTGGAAGTGCCACTGCCCTCCGATTAGCTGCTATGAGGCTTGCGTTGGGCTCCGCTGGCGCGCACGTTGTCTCTCATTCTCCTGGATCGTCGCCGCACGCGTCAGATCGTGATTGCGGCGGCTGTAACATCCCGAGACGGTGCATACCAAGGAAGCCGCTGCGAACAGGCTCAACGAGAAGAGGACCCTGAAAAGCGGAAAGCGGTGAATGTTCTCGGAGTTTTCTCGGGCGGACTTCTCGGAGGTTTTATGGTATCACCGAAAAACCTCGGAAGCAGTGCGATACCTCACCATCATAAACGTTGTGGAGACGCTGGATTTTTTTTTCACTCCCTTTTTTACAAGCAGGATTTTATTCAGTAGGGAGGAGCGCCCCGCCTCAGTGCAGGTTTCTATTGAGTACCTGACTTAGAGTAAAAGTGGTTTTCACGTGAGTTTTACCTACCTCAGAGTGTTTTCACACAAGTTTGTGAAAATTACTCTCGATATTCAAGCCAAAAGTGATGTTCTAAAAGTAGTATGGCTTTCAAAGCACTACGATACTTGTTAAGTGCCAAGCATTTCTTAGCGAACTTCGGCGACTTTGAGCGTATCTATCTATCTATCTATCTATCTATCTATCTATCTATCTATCTATCTATCTATCTATCTATCTATCTATCTATCTATCTATCTATCTATCTATCTGTCTGTCTGTCTGTCTGTCTGTCTGTCTGTCTGTCTGTCTGTCTGTCTGTCTGTCTGTCTGTCTGTCTGTCTGTCTGTCTGTCTGTCTGTCTATCTATCTATCTATCTATCTAGCCACCTACGACTTTGAGCTCTCCTGACAGTTTGGATAATGGTATAAGTACCAAACTTGGCATGACATAGCATGACTGTGTGAAGAACATATTTGCCGAGTCATAACATGAAAATTGTGACATGTATGTCATGAATATCATGATTTACATTTCATGGTCTGGCAGCTCTTGCGGTGGTTTCGTTGACATTGCATGTTGCGGAACTAGTATTATATGGCATGATTGCATGGCGAACACAAGCGAAAAACTCTAACATGAAAATCATGATATGCGTGTCATGTAACATTACTGCATGCCACGCTCATGATGCACTCGTGGTCATTTCGCTAGCGTCACATATATCAAACTTAGTATTACAGTACATAAATGAATGACGATGGTGTGTGACTAGTGCAATCATGGTAATCATGAGATGAGTGTCATGTTACAACATGATTTTTTTTCTTTGTTGCCCCTTCAAAATGTATTTAAGTCTATATACATGAACAACGAGCTTTTTTCTCTCAATCAAGCATGCTAACCGCTGCATCTGTCATTTAATGCCGCTACCTTCCTGTGAGCAGCCAGGCACCACAATCACCGCAGTGGATATGATAAAAATTAAAATAGCCCACTACCTGTACTAGTTGCTTACAAATGCCTATAAAAGAGTTAATATACATTAAAGTGCCTGAACACCAAGGATACCAATCCCTTCTAATTAGGATAAAACGTAGTAACTGCAACCATAAACAACATTATCAGATAAAAACATTTCAACATAGGCAAAAACGCAGCCTTCGTGCGAAATAGTGGCGTTTGTAAAAATTGGCGCTGTTATCATAAAAGAAAAAAATTAGCAGCGATAAAAAATTTCAAAATGTGTAAATAGACAGCTAGGAAAAAGATGGTGTTTTGGGCGGAAAGTTCACTTTGACAAATTGAACCTGGCACAGCTGCGAGTGGAGGGTTTTTTTTTTTTTTGAAACGAGAGGCTTGTTGTCGACGACGACGACGCCTCCATTAGGATCCGAGCGACCGAAAAAGCATACAATCGAGACGTGACGTAAGCCGCTCTGTACATACAACCTGATTCTGCCCTTGCTAGCTACCATGTACAAACTGAATGAAACTTGAATGCAAAGACATGCAATGCGCTGCAGCAATCGTGCCATTTCCCCATTCAGGTAAATTTCCTCTGCCACTTCGTGCCATACGACCTAGGAGGTCTCGCACACACCAGCCGTAAAACTGGTCGGGTGTCTCACCGATGAATCCACGAAGTATACACCAGCAGCATCCATGAAATATCTGCCCTGCAATTAGAAGTTGTAGTGTAAAAGTCTTTGTGTATGTTGGCCATATATGCCTAAATATCTGTCTCCGTCAATTTTGTATATATATATTTAGTTATTTGCCTCCCCTCAGCAAAACTGTTTTTGTTCTATGGATGTTGCTAGACATCGCGGGAATTCGGGCACGTGACATCAATCGTAAAGTGACTACCCATAGGGGTGAATTGCTTCGCTAGCGGAAGATGGCCTGGCCGTACATGACACACACCGATGAAAGTACTGTTCCCATTGTTAGAATTTTATAAAACATTGTTCTGAAAATATTCCTGATGACATTATGAAAGCATGCACGATGTTTGCAATATGGCTTGTGGTCGAACCTGCTGTCTGTTTGCCTTAGCTCAGACAAAGTATTATGAGGAATAAACTTGCGCTTTAGCTATATTAAAAAGGTATTAGCTACATTAAAAGCTTAACATGCATAACGACGTATTCTTGGGGTTGAACTGGTCCCGTGGTAAACTATCTCTCAACCGACAGTAAGTTCAAGAAGTAGAGTAATTCTAACAATATCTTTCGATGAAGAAATAACGTCTAATCACGTCAGAACGCCGATTCAGCAACGTTGCTTGGTTGTTTACGCCGTATTATTAAATACAAGTGATTCTTCATATATTACTTGCGTGTTTTAACCCAAAATTAACCATGTAAAACTATATTTATTCACCTTTCTTGCACTCGGTGGGGTAACTGACAAATTAGCAATTCCTCATGGGTAATGTATGCCTCACAGTTAAAAAACTCACGTGAACTCACAAAACTCGTGACAGCCAATGTCGTCCTTTCACTTTAACGGCTGTGTTTACTTGCATATCATCCGGAATAGCTAAGACCAGCTACTCTCACTGCATGATGACTAGTTGTGGAACTTCTTGGCTGAATACTGTAAACGTGTGTAATTATTGAGTGATATTTTCTAACATAGGCTAACACTTAACTGCTGAGTAACTGCAGACATACTTCCCTGGTGCTAATTATTGGCGTTCTTAATTTAACGTTGCTTTCCTTGCCCAAAGCCCATGGAAGGAAAGTGCGAACTACCATATGAAACAAGAGCTTAACTTATAATATATTGGACCTGAATAATATATATTATATATTATATATTATTATTATATTATTAATATATAATAATACATAATATTACATATTATTATTATTATTATTATTATTATTATTATTATTATTATTATTATTATTATTATTATTATTATTATTATTATTATTATTATTATTATTTAATTATATATTAGACCTGAATATTAGACCTGAATGAACACGGGCATCACTTGTTTGGATTGCACTTGTTACTCCTGATGAAATGAAAGTAATTGTGTTCAGTGCTCTTTTATGCTCTAATTATTGCCTAAATATTTTCTACCTCAAACCTATATGTGTATCATAACGTCTGTTTAAATGTGCTGAAGCGTTGTGCATCATTCAGTGGCAGTTAACATCTTGAATATGTTTGCCTCATCTCTCACTGCGTTCACTCAATGAAGCTGTTTGCACAAAACACCACAGCTTCTAGGAAATATGCCCTTTCCTATTTCTTCTTGCAATAAAACGACATATTTTAAATGCGTCAACGAGAAAATATTCTCAGTTACGTAGACTGTTGTGGTGAACCGTCTTGCTGAAGCAGTGGATTGTGAAATAGTGAGAAAAGAATCAAGTCCACTTGAACAGCAGTAGTATATTATTGTGAAATACCGGAATTCTCAGACCCTTTGAAGCGTATTCAAGCCAAAGCACTGTGCGCGGCAAAAGAAGGAAAAGTAGCGGGCTCCTTCTGCCCAGCAGCGCGCAACAATAACGTAATCCATGGGGTGCTGACTAGGCACCTTACGCTGGCGCTGTCCTCCCTACAATTGCCGGTGCTCAAAATTTCAATTGCACCACAAAACTGTCGCGCTTCTCCAGCCTTTTTATGGCTGTCAGCTTAGTCGGCATTAAACTTAAAAAGTATACTTTGCGCGAACCTTGCATGCACTGCCTTTTTTTGACAGGCCTCAAAATTGTGACGTGTTTAGAAATAATTAATTGTATTGAACCTGTATTGCACGTCCGCATAATATTCTGTGCAAGAGGCTATGTGTTCGAGGTAATATTTTGTTTTCTTGCTGACTTTTCCATTATTAGGGTATGTTACTTATCTTTCAGTATTTCCAATGCAACTTTTTTTTATTCCAATGCTGCCATGGAGAAAGGTCTTGCAAGAGAAAAAATAAGCGAAGGCAGTGGTTTTCAATACAAGAATTGTAATTCAGATGGGTGTTGCGTAATGTGATCTGGTAAGAAAAATTTGCCGCAGACTGTATTTTGTTGAGTCCTCCACTATATTTGGCACATAATTATTGAAGAGCAAGGAGACAAGATATCTCCGCATGAAGTCATTGAAAGATTTAATGCACACAGAAATATATGTGGTAATGATATACGCCGTAGCGGCCAAGAGCTCGACAAAGTGGAGCATCTGGGGTTTATCACGGTGTACCTATTATAAATGCATAGGTGTGTTTGCAGTTTTACCCATCAAAATACAGACAATATATTGTATTTACACCATCGTCAAGCCAATATATTTTTGTTTAGGCTTCTCCTCCTCTCTCTTACTTTCTGTGTGTTTTGATACAGAATATACCAAAAACAGTTGATGTATCGACCGCAGTACGCCAACGTCTACTAATTAAATTATTTTCTATTCGTGCTATCAGATGCCTGCTTAGAGGCATGTGCACCTACTGGAAAAAAGTTTGGTCTTTTAAGTTTTCATCTGGTTGGTAAGGTTTGTAAGGAGCTGTGTCAAAACTAACAGAAACTGCGGTAACATCACAGACTACAATGATTACCTACAGCCAAAAAGCCTTCCGAATGATAACCTCGTAAATAAGAAACGTGACTTTTTTTAATTGAGTTAAAAAACCATACTAAAGACGCCTATGACCCTTAGGTGAATGGGTAGCTGTCTAAAGTTAGGAAAACTGCGCTGCAAGTTTTAAGCGAGATTTCACCATACTATAAATAGTTACGGCACCATCCAGCACAGAGATCCCATAATGTTCACTTCAACTTCATTACGATGATGATGATCATACTTGTTCAAAGTGGAAATGTCTAGAGGCTAGAATATAACCTAGGAGGTGGCTGGGTCATCCCATAGTTAGTCATTTTCTTAGATGACCTTGATGCCTGCCTGTGCATCATCATAAGAACATGGACGATTCTTTCATAGCTTAGTGCCCTCACAAAAATAAGGATAAGTGCAATTAATCTTGAATTTGAAATTGCAGTGCTTTAGGTATGTAGGTATTTAGGCTTGCGGTATTTATAGCTCTTATACGCCATGGTAGTGTGCCTACGTGTTACAGAGGAAATAGATTTACAAATGCTCACTTCTCCTTTCATCGTGTGCAGCCCCAACTAGCCACCAACTTCTTGTTTTGTTTTGTTTTTCATAAAGTAGACAGAAGTAAGGCGAGAGTAAATGGGGTTACTTTGCAATCGTGTACAGTGAAGATAAGTGCCCGAAAGCTTTTTCGGAACTTTAATCACTTTTAGAGTAAAAAAAACTCTCAGAACAGTTTTCGTCTCGTCAACTAGGATGGTCGAAAGTTGGACAAAAGTAAAGTAACATTGCAGAGCCTACAGTGGCAAAATGAGGAAATCAAGATAAAAGCTGGAAGGAAAGTTTCTAGTTTCTGAGACATAGCAGCAAACGTCTATAAATGAGGCGGACATGATGAAAGCGCGTACGTGAGGTGAGAGATGAAGGCTTTCAAGGTACTGAAAAAAACGAATGAATAAATGAAGGAAAGTTCGTCGAGTAGGCAACTTATCAAGCAAAAAAAGCCATGGTGATATAAAATTCTGCAGGAGACGCAGGGTGTTTTTAAGCGGGTGCTCGCTCATGATGACCTAATAGTTTAATTTGCAGCATACAGGTGATGTGTTACAGCAAAATCTATTAAAATATTGCAAGAAGAGTCGCCTACCCAGTAGTTGTTTGTCACCGCCACCCAAAAAACACTATCACGACACATCAAAAATCTAGGTAGGAAAAGACAAGAAGAACACAATAGAATTCCAACCCGGGTTCCCTGCATGCCAGCTCAGTGTTCTACCACTGAGATACGCCGGCGCTTGCAACTCCGTTGCAAACTTACCGTAGGTAGTCTTCATATGACAGAAAAAGAAAATCGCATAATGTTTGTAATAAAGCTCTTTAGGGCAGCTAAAGAAGATCCACGCATCACACAATGCTAATTGCGTAACGAGTGGATTGTCGAGACGAACAAACCCTTACAAAAGCACTAGGCGTAGTTCTTCATTGTCGTCAGCTACAGCATCGAAAAATTGCACCAAATTCATTGAACATGTGTAGCGGGCTACACGCTTCTCCGAAGAATGACGAACGATCTCATTGCGAATGCCTCCCGACCACACTGAATTCATTAAGTATAGCGTAAAGGTTCTTACTAAAGGGTATATCAGTGCCTGTAGCAGTTACCGGAATAGTGTTTAAAAAAGGCCCTGAAAGGCCCTGAAATATATATAAAAAGGCCCTGAAATATATATATATATATATATATATATATATATATGGGAAAGAAGTATATTCTTAAGGGCTCGTTTTTCCTTGTTTTGACACAATAATAAAGAAATCTAAAATCTAACAGACAATAATGCAAAGAAATGTATAGGGGACGTTATTATACCGAATTGTAAGGTAAATGTGAGAAAGAAAACTTGGTGAACAGAAACCGAACCTGCGTTATTCGAAGGTCGCACGTTTGGTTCCTGCCCACGGCAAGTTATCTTTTCAACCACTTTTTTTCTTCACATTTACTTTACGATTCGGTCTAATAACCTCCCATACCACATTCCTTCGCATTATTGCCTGTTAGACTTTCTATATATATATATATATATATATATATATATATATATATATATATATATATATATATCCACTTTAGTGTACGGATTGGAAGTTATTTTGACTAAATGTCATCATTTGTCAACGAAAGAACCCCTGAATTTGCGTAACTTTGGAATTTATTTTTCATTAGTTCACATCAGCCTCAACTAGGAGTTGTCAATAATGATTCACAGTGTTTGAAAATGTTACATATTAAGACTACGTGTAAAGTATAATAGTGATCATTGAGTCATACCTTCATTTTTTGAGGACGACTCACGTCTGCTTAAGAATTACTGCTTATGCAGGTAGAAATACATTTCAAAGCTAAACAAAACATTCAAAAAATAAAAATGATTTTACCTTTATTTTATAAAAAATGAAAACTTATCAAAAATGAAAGATAGAGTAAAATGAAGTGAACTTGAATGATTGCAGAAATGATCTTAAGTAGTTCTACACTCAAAAGATATATCTGATTCTTTTTCTTTAAATTCCAAGGAACGAGCTAACAAGCATGCTTATACACTTATTTATTGCGACAATGACTTGCTCCAAAGGCACAATTTTTTGCGAGTATGTTTGTTAAATATGCGCCGTTAGACAGATGTTGTGTATAAATTTAAGTAGTGTCTTGTGGAATGTTTAGTCATGTATCCAGTGGTTGTCTCTTGTTGTGTCAGCGCATCGAAGGCAGGCTTGAAGAAGGTAACGGGAGCATTCTGGCTGTAACCATTGGCATGCCCATATAAGGTGGTATGCATGTGTACAATATGGAGGCGTATCACCAACTGGTAAATGCGACCAGTTCCATGACGATATAACGGCCGGTGTAAAAGCCACCCCTGCCCGAAACCTCCTAAGCACAAATTCCTCCGCCCTAACCCAATTTTTTTTTCACAACTGTGCACTTTCTAATCACTAAAGCATGTCAAGAAGTGAATGCTAATGCTTTTATGCAAATGATATACCTAAAGTTTTTCTTTTTGTATCAGACTATTTTAAGTATTTTACTCACTAACTGGGGTCACCTTTAGGATCCTCGTTTTATACACCACTGAAGCTTGCTAAAGAAGTATTTGTAGATTAAGTTTACATAGTTATGATTGAGTTTGTCATTCTATAATTGTGGAGCTTTTAAACAAATGACACCGTTGTTTGAATATTTATTTTGTTGAATTTTATATATTGTCGCATTAAGAATACTTCTGCAGTTCAGGACTTATATTTGAATCCTCTGGCCTATGGAACCTACTTTCTCCGCTTTGGTGCAAGTATATCTCAGCAATAATCGTTGGGACTTAACGTTCCTAAACCACGTCTTGATTGAGTGAAACGCCGTAGTAGAATTTTCAAAAACTTCCGACCTACCGAGGTTCTTTAACCTGCACCTAATTTTAAATATAAGTACACTAGCTCGAAAGAAATTACCCTTCATTCAAAACGCTACTGACCACACTTCTGTTTTCTTTTAGTCGACTACGTCTATAGTAGGACAGGGACGAAGAACTAAACAAGATAGCCTAGCTTCTTCGATTTAACACCGTGACGACTGACAAAATGCTTGAGCAGGTGGCTTATACTTACCTAAGAGGTCCCCTTTTCAAACTAAATTTTTAGTTACCGTATAGTAAAGACGTCATCATGTCATGATTTTGACCATTAGCCTCGGCTGTAACCACTCTGTGAGCACGATGGACGTCTTCCAGGACTTTTAAGCCTGGATTAGGCTCTCTTAGGTGATGGATGATTAAGTCATTTTACTCCTAGAAGCCTTTTCAAAGCGTAGTCGTGGCACCACCTTAATCGAAACACAGGCTCGTCGGCTCACGCTGTCGCTTCTCGTCGGCTTCATTTGAGTGGAACTTGCCATAAGCTCGTCGTCGATGTACCCATACTCAAATAGCTTCCCGTCGCTTCTACAGCCACGACACTTCATCCAGCAGTGACCGTTGCTTCTTCTATATCGCTTTGTTTGTCGTCTTACGTCGCAACGTTTTACGTCGACAGTGCACGTGGTTATATACTACTCGGTAAAGCCATATCTCTTCCCACTATTTCTCCAGGAAGGCGCCGCAGCGCCTTTATGTCACCGTCTCGTTCTTTGGCTCCTAGCACATGTTGCTTGGTGCAGCTGTACATGTCGCATCCTTGCCTCTCTCGGCAAACCTCTGCCTGGCGCGCGCGTCTCATTGAGTGTTCTTCTCCTGGGCCTCACTCACATCTACTATACCTCGGTTTTCATGCACTTCCTGCACCTCAGTTTCTCGGTCCCTCTTTACTCTTCAGATTCCATACTTAGCTGTACTACTCTATCATTCTTCCTTTCCACCTGCATATCTTACCTTGTCTTTTTATGCTATGCCCTCTCGTTCTCTCCTTGTTTAGCCCTCAAGAAGCGGCACTGAGTATTTCCACAGCAACTAAATGGTTTAACCTTAAGAACTCCACTCTTCAGGAACACCTATGTAAAAGAAAGTATGTCCCTTTAATATGTCCATTAGCTGCGAATGAATCAAGACATGCAACTCCGAGTATATTACAATGCTGCCCAAGCACGAGGTACACCTCGCTCGTGACACACGAAACCTGTACTATGCTTTGAAAAGCTCTTCTCGCGGTATGTAACTTCGCTTCAACTTTACTAATCAACCCGGTTTCATAGAAACCATCGTGAGAGCGCCACTTAACGCAACAAGCGTGAAAAAACAGACGAGGACAAGCCCAAAATATGCTGTGCAAATATCCTGTAGGCAGAAGTAGAAACAATTTGGCTCGGGAAGTGCCAGAAGCTTATTTCATAAAAACCTGTAAGGAGCGCGTATGCGAAACCTGCATTTCGCTGTTCAGTGCTGACTTCCGATGTCTTTCTCGCTTGGTGTATATTTCTTGGTTATTGTGACGGCACCCCTGCACAGGGTATTGATGTATGAGGGTGCCGATCTTTCTTGACTATAGTCCATTCGTAATTTGCGGCAGTCCTTGTCTGTTTATTCTCGTGTGTTGTGTTTAGTAGCACTCTCACGTTGGTTTGTATATCAAAGTACCATCTTGTCAAACAGTCTACTCTTTTCAACTTAGCTTCCTATTCCAGGTGCTGAAATCCGATGAGCCTTTGTGCGAGTCACATGTACGACATCGGTTGCCACGCAACTTGGTGATAATCATGGTAAGCTGTTCATGGCAGGATAACGAGATTCACACTTGGGAGAGTGCGAGAGAAAACAAATACGGTGTCGAAAATGGAGGCAAGCTCGACGTAATAGATGTATACAGCTGAAAGGTGCTGGATAGACAGAGAGGGAAAGAAAAAAAGCAAGGGGGTTGAAGGATTCTAGTTGTGGAACCATTTCACAATGTAAAGTTGTTTTTTCTTGTCTTCGTGCCTATTTTAATGAAGGAGAAAGAACGAATGCACGGCGGCAATCCGGTTTGTGCTATCGTAGACTCGTTGATTTAATTACGGCCGGAGCTCCATATGCACGCAGAAAGAATGGGTCTCGGATCTCCGAAGCAATCTGGCTAGCTCGGCTAACAAGGAACGAAATTTATTTTCCATTTTCCACCAGTTCTCATCTTTTCCGGCAAGCTGTAACGTGTGAAAGTCATTGGGCTTTTGCAGTGATTTCAATCTGCAGCAAATATAACACGAGTGCGAGGACAAGCCCTCCCCCATCCCCCACACACTCGTACACACACAGACAAACCATGCGCCCGCTCGTGGGCACACATACACAGACACATGTACACGAGCTTTTTACCTAGTTTTAAAATTGTGGCGAGAACAGAAAACAGCAGGCTTTCAAAGAATTGTTTCAGTGCGAAGTGAAAGTGCATGAAGGGTAAAGCAGCATCGATGATTACGGCATGGAGTGCAAATTTAAGCTAGGCTTCCTTCACTAACGCTTTATTTGAACAACAGTTTCTATATTGAAACTTTGCCACGTGTTGTAGGCGGGTCCTTTTCGCAGCAAAATTTTACTTTTGAAAATGTGAACCCTTAGGGTGATGGCTCCGTTGTTCAAGCTAAAAGGTTTAAAATGGCAGAAAGCAACTGCATATATTCTTCAGGGCGATGTCACTGGTAATCGGCAGCAAACCTTCAAAATCAGGAGAATTCGCTGGCTTGAAGGGACGTGTTGTGAGCATGTGATGGGGGCAGATGAGCGATCTTCTGGGGACACAGGAAGGGAACGGGTGAATCCTCACGATTAGTGTTAAAATCTCAGTCTGCTGCAGCCGGGTTTCATGAGCAACTGTGTTGATGACCTGAAATGTTTCGCTGTGTGACACTAATACTCATGTTACACAGGCGAAGCAAGCGCGGTTACGACCAACCACGGTTGACCGCACTGAACCGCGGTTAGCGCCAACCATGGTTCGCCGATGTTACACAGCGCAAAAGTATCCTCGGTTAAGGTGGCTAACGCCAACTGGTGTAGAACAATCAACAGAGCCACTTCCTTGCATGTACATGCTCCGAATACATTCAGCAGCAACCAGGCAAAATTGTCATATGTGCCCCCTGGTATATTCATGCACTTACCGGTACTTTTGTTCAGATTGTCTATATTCTTCCGGACTTGCTTTGGCGTGAATTGCTCTGCGTCAGACAGAAGTTCGGTGTTCAACTTGACTGTAATTGCCGCGTACACCTTTGCATATCGTAACGTGCTCCGTATATCACTAAAATAATTTTCCCACATCCTTATCAGGCTCTAAGCGCGGTTCGTGCCGTCGAGCTCATTCACTTCTCACACGCGCTCGCCGGCATGCACTCATCGGTGGTCAGCGCCGCAATTTTCTCGGTTGTCTGCTCGGTTTCTTAAAACCATAGTTAGCGGCATAACCGTGTTTTTGTGCGCAGTGTAACATCAACGAACCGTGGTTCACGTAACCGCAGTTAGCGTGATCACGGTTTAGGCTGCCTGTGTAACAAGGGCATAAGTTTAATGATTATTTAGCTGGCTCTCCCACCTTTTGATAAGAGCTACCTCCGTTAGGATTCAGTCAGAAGAAAAGCCATTTTTATTACTGAAATATGAAGGATTTTATTGATAATTACGAAAAACAGTGCACTAAGTTATTAAAAGTGAAGCTATTCTTTGTGTACTGCAAGCACTTTTGGCGTCTGTCTACGTATATATCTATCTGTCTATCTATCTATCTAGCCACCCACGTCTGCGTGCTCTTATGATCACGCCCTTAACTTTTGGTAAATGAAAATTAGTATGGGAGCGCAAGATGGTTTGATGAATGCGACTCACTTGGCATTACATGAATAATGCTAAATCCCGACGCGTAAATCGTCACTTTCTTCCAGACAGTGGCACATACCTACGGTGCAGATGTGCCAGTGGCTTGCGGGTATGTGCCACAGGTGGTTAACACTTGATATATACGCACGTACGGTGAAAGCACACATGTATAATTATAACGCGTGAACGTTGAGAACAAGCTGGCATCAGCTGTGTTGACCCAACAATTGGAAGAAAAAATTGCCAGGGCCCCAGCAGGAATCAAACTTCAGCGTTCTGCGTGGCAACCAAGTATTGTACAACAAAGCCGCGTCAAGTCTCGCAACTCTTCTTGAAATACACCGTAACGTTCGTGAAGCATCTATTGGAGATGAAGTGATGGCTATCCAATTTTCTGAACATTCCTTATGTACTCCTATGACACAGCCATCACGCTGAGTTAAGATCACTGTAGTAAAGCGCATTGCACTGAAGGCGATTGACAGTATATATCATTTGAGGAATGGTGCGAGGAGACATTGATAATATTATTTCGGGAGCGTTAAAAAATCAACGCATATCCACGTAGCGAATACCGACGAGTGGACGCGGCTATATGTCCAGAGGTTCATAATATCTTAACTGAAGTTACCGAAGTTACCGACTAGTGTAAAGGATGAACACATCGATGGTCGGATGCAAAGATAGACGGACAGGTGCACGTGTGCACGGAGACGCGAATTGGTGATTGAAGAGATGTGTGAATGAATGGAGGTACGTGCGGATTGATGGGCGGACGGATGGACACTCTCGGAATCGGAACTGCCTTTAAGTAGACCGTAATGGTCGTGAAGCGTCAATTGTGATTGCAGTGCTAGCTATCCAATCATATAAACAGTACTCACGTACTCCAATCATGCAGCCGGCACGCCGGGTTCACGACAAGTGAAGCGCCATCCACTGAAGCACATTTATCTAGCAGTATCCAGGGCCACTATCATCGCTGGAACAAGGGCTACATATGAGCTTACCAATTCTGGTGTTGCTAATACTCATGTTGATTTTGGCGTTGTTACAAAACTGTAAACATGCGGTTGTTGAACATATCTCTACGAACAAGATTTCTACGTATCTCCAGCGCCATTTTGAGCATTTCGCTGAAGAAAAACCATTACAGCATTGTCAACTTCCCTCCGCATGCTTCGCATAACATCGTAATCGCAAGGTACGTGAGGTCTGTCGAATTTAAAGGTTATTCAGCCAATGTTGTGTTGTAGATATTAGGGACATACTGCACTAGAGATGCACCTGTATCGCTGACCCGCAGCGAACAGCTCTTGTTGTGGTTCTTTCAGGGTGACCCACTTGAGCACGTGGAAAACTATCTCGATGACTGATCGGTTAGCCGACGTAATTTGTTGGGACGAAATTAAAAAGCTGCGGTATGTGTATTGCATCCTCGAGGACTCTGGCTGAATATCGTTTGTGAACCAAGAGTCATTTGCGACTTCCTGACAAGAATTCCGGTTGCAGATACATTACCCTCACAGCAGTTTTAAACGTAAACAGTGAACAGAGCAGAATTCAGTAGCTGAGTTAAAGCGTAGCCACGTTCATTCATTGCATGTACTGACTTTGCAAGCGTCTTGATCTAATTGTACGACAAAAGGCAGAAATGTCCATTGGGTGCTGCCTGCCCTGAAAGAACAATCGTTCGCTGTAACAATCTGAATCTCTTCAGTTACGCTAGCTCATTTTGTCTGCAGAGCGACATCTATGGAACAAGCCCTTAAAGAACGCCATTCAATGCACGACCGCGATATCACTCTAGGAAAAGCATCGTCTTCCCCGTTGCCATGTGACGTTTATTCCTTTCAAAAACTTTGCGAAGTCTCGTGCGTACGGAACTTGTTCAACTTCAGCAAGGTCGATTTCAGCCACCACAACATCCCCCAGGTGTAATGTCCACAAAAAATTTCGCCAGTCAGCAGACCCATTCGCGGCAACGAGACGCCGAGAGCCTTCGTTTTATCGCCAGTAGTTGCTGTAAACACGGCATTCGTACATTACGTTTACGAAAATATAAAAATGTTTTATTTGTCCTTTTTTGACCTGATTACCTCAGTCAGTGAACAAAAACTGACACGCTCCACGACAAATTATGTCTAATTTCGATTCAACCTAAGATACAGTTGAACAGAGCCAGTATTTAAAATGTAACATACTTACAGAAAGAAAGGTGTATCATGTATAAAACACAATGTCATGAATACCAAAAATATCCTTTACCCATATGTGCTCCCAAAAATTAGTGTCACGCGTGTAAAACATTATAATCTCGAAGAATAACGAAAGCTTTCGAACATACAAGAAAGCGCAGCCAAGAAAAGGTATACTTTCCCACTGATTAGAGACACTTATTCATTGACAGGATGCTGACGAGGTATTTATGCGGGATACGTTTCTATCGAACACAAGGTACCCTACTCTATGCCCATGCAAACAAAACACAGGTCCCAAGAGTTGGTGCACCCTATCGTCATGTCATACGAACTATCGTCATGCCATACGAACTAGCCTAAACTGCCACACAACGGCGGATTAGTTACGGCCTGCAGAGAACACCGCTCATTTAAAGGCGAATCATACCAAGTGTGCTTCCTGTAATGCACCAAAATATCTCAGTATTTCCGTACGCTTTCATTGTCATCCTAGCGTTCATCGGTACGGATTATCTGCATGTCTTAGGTGGCCCGGCGTGCAGAATATTGAGCCCAAGCATGAGGCACGTCGTCTCCTTCAAAAGACTAGGAAACAATAGAAATATTCATACGAGCCCCTGACACATGTACAACGGAAGAGCTCGGCATGGCCGTGGTCATCTCAGCACGTGAAAATAGCTGGCTTGCGGTAATATTGAACTCACAAAAAGCGTGCCGAATATATGTAAATGGAAGGACTGGAAAGGCTACAACACTATCTGTCCCTAAAAGAACCAAGTTAAAAAAAGAAATATCCTCTGGACACCGGAACACGAGTGAAGTAGTAAACCTTCACGAAGTTTCAGTAATCAGCGTTAAGATTAGCGTTCACCACAAGTTTCTTTTTCACCACACAATTTTCACCACAATTTTCTTTGGGGCAGTTGGTAAATAAAGCAAGCGGGATATTGTTTAGAAGTTACTATAAAATTTTGAGACAACTATCTATCTATCTATCTATCTATCTATCTACCTATCAATCAATCAATCTATCTATCTATCTATCTTGCCGCCTACGACATTGAGCTCTCCTGGCCGTTTCGGTAACCGTACCAATACCAAACTTGCTATCGCATAACATGACTGTATGAAGAACATATTTGACTAGTCATAACATGAAAATCATGGCATGTATTTCATGAATGTCAGGATTCTCATTTCATGGTCCTTCAGCTCTAGCGGTGGTTTCGTTCACATGACATGTTGCCAAACTGGTATGGTATGGCATGATTGCATGACCAACACAAGCGATAGACAAAAACCGGAAAATCATGACATGCCTGTCATGTAACATCATGACGATATGCCACGCTCATGATGCACTCATGACTGTTTCGCTAGCTACGCATATACCGTATTACGGGACGTGAATGGACGACGAAGTTATGTGACTGGTGCAAAAATGATAATCATGCGATGTGTGTCACGTAACAACACGATTACTTGCCACGCTGTTACGAAGCGCGCCTCCGACGACGTTACGAAGGGCGCCACGAATCTCGCCGCTGACACCACTGTTACGAAAGACGGCGACGCCAATACGTTCCCGAAGGCGCCGCTGCTTCGAACTTCACCAGGAAGGTCACCAGCCGTTTGGTAGCGTAGGTTTCTTAGCTCGCGACTACTTCTGCGCAGAGCTCATAGGCGAGCGGGCGAGACGACGGTGAGTTAAAGAAGGTTAAGTACAGCATATATACAGAGGCGTTACAATTTCGGCACTGGGGCCGACAGTTTGGCGACTTGAAAAGCCGAGCTCTCTTCTCTGACACATAGGTCTACTGCTCGGGACGCGCCGCAGGGCTATTTTTATATGCACCGGGAGGATTCTTTGAGTAACCAAATGTCCAACCAGAAGCGCCGCTGGTCATAAGGTCAGAATCCTCCAAAGGGGTCACCGCTGGGCCGCGTTATTCTCATAAAATACGGAGCCGCTGGACGTGCCTGCACCCAAGGACGAGTGACGTCGCCACGCATTGCGTCAGACTCGCCAGACAGGAAGGCGCCGATTGCTTCGACGGGCTCGTGGGTTGAGGGGCTCGCTGTCCGTTGCACGACTGAAAGGCGCCGCCACGTGATGACGTCATTGAGTTGATTGCGTCAGGCGGGCTAGATTGCTGGCCTTGACACAGATTGCCTTTGCAGAGGCATCGGCGTTCAGTGCGGACTCCCAGGCGTAACAGCACCCCCGCCGCCAGACAATGCGCCGGAAAGACGAGCTGCTTTCACGTGGCTCGCATGTCGGGCGCGCTCGTTCGCCAGGTCCCTCCAGGTTCACCTCCATGGTCATGGGGAGAATGCAGCTGCAGACTCCGTTCCGTGAACACGTCCCGTACTTGAGGACGGATCCCAGCTCCAGTGGCTTGTCACCAAAACATGCCGGCCAGCTTCCCTCGTCTCGTCTGGCGTTTTTTGGTCTCAGCACTTGTCGATGGTTCTGCGAATTGTCAAGAACGCTTCGACAACAGACAACACACGACACAAGAAAGTGCCCTCGGTCACCCGACAGAACACCAGACAAATGATATTACAACATATACCTAGCTACGTGTCTATCGGAATTTCGTTCCCTCTAAATCAAGAGAGACATGTGGGACGCAAGACTCTTAAAATGAGAACTCAAATTTTTACACGTACAACAACGTAACTAAATAGTATAGAACATAACATTGGCTTCTTGAGCTCATTCTGGACGAGAGCGCTCAGCTAAGGCCGTGATGAGGGCAAAATTTTGCCCCGAATCCCCAGCGAGAAACCAAAAGGGGGAGAAGGTAATAACTAAACGCACGGCTCAATGCGTTTGCATGAGCGTTTAACTTACCTTTTTTTGTAGCGAACGTCAAAGTTGCGCTGTTGGAGTATCCCGCTCCATCCACCTCAGTAACCGGCCACTTTTAGGTGACATACCTATTCGGTACTAAGGGCTGCTCGTACTTGCGACGTTGCACATCTGTGTAACTACAATATTGGAGTCCAGATTTCTCATCAAAAGAAACATTCCTTCTCAGGTCCTCCTTGTGAACTTCACTTAACCTAGGCTCTAGGTTCAACTGCTCCAAGATTACTTCCAATCCCCTTTCGATAACATCACTAGAACTCAAAATTTCTGCTTCCTCTTCCTCAGAAGCATTCAACAACAGATTTACAACCGCTTGACGTTGAACGTATGGTTTTATCTAGCTACTGTCGTAAGTTTTGTTCGGCCGCCTTCCTAATTTCACTTCATAATTGGTATCAGAAAGCTTCGATCTTACTTTGGTTGGCGGGCCCTTCCCAATGAACCTCAAGCTTGTTATTTTTGGACGGCCGCAGCAGCATTACCTGACTACCAAACTCAAAGGTGTGCTTCTTCGCCGATTTGTCGTAGTACTCCTTGGACAACACTTGTGCAGCCTCCACGTGGCTTTCCGCAAGATCTTTCATTTTTCCAAGCTTCTGAAGGAGGTCCAAAACATACGCAACTACATTAGGGTCCTTATCGAATCTCTCCCAGGACTCGCGTAGCATTCACAATGGTGTTCTGAAACTTCTGCCATACACAAGATCTGCAGGGCTAAAAACAGTGCTTTCATGAGGAGCTGATCTCAAAGCGAACAAAGCGGGAGGAATGCACGCTTCCCAGTCGAATTTGTGCTCGTAGCAAAGAGCTCTCAGTATCCATTTCAGAAAGAAATGCATACGCTCTACCGTATTAGATTGCGGGTGATGGATCGAGCTGTGCACTACTTTTATTCGCATTTATCCATAAAGGTAGATGTAAGGCAGCTGGTGAAGACACTACCATTGTCGCATTGGATTTCAGAAGGAAATCCGACAAGTGCAAATATAGATAGCAGTGCATCCACGACATGAGGGGAATTGAGCTCTTTAAGTGGTATCGCTTCCGGAAATTTTGTGGCTACACAGAAGGGTTGTCAGGCTGTAGCGACAATCTTGCTTTGACTCTGGCAATGGCCCGACGATATCAATTAGTAGGACCGAAAAGGTTCTGTGATAATTGGCACAAGCTTTCTCGGTGCCTTCCACTTGTCCGTGGATTTTCCCCGCTCTCTTACAAGTGTCGCATGAGCGTACAAAGTCTTCGATATCCTTCCAGCATTTCGGCCAATTAAACTCAAGGGAAACTCTAGCCTTGGTCTTTTTTATGCCTAGATGCCCTGCCTACGCGTTTTCATTTGCCAGTTCCAATAATTGGCGACGATACTTTTGTGGCACCAAGAGCTGCTCATACTTGCGACCTTGCGCATTTGTGTAGCTTTGATACAGGAGCCCTGCTTCTCAAAAAAACAAACATTCTTTTTCTTTTTTCCCAAATTTACGCTTTCCATTAGCGCTTTCATCGAGAGGTCCTGACGCTGCTCTCAAATGAGCGTTTCTCGATCAACTCTTTACAGCTTACTGCAACTTTCCGCTACAGGAAAGAGCGTTGCACCCCTCGCGCTCTGACTCAATGGCTCCATGTCATTTCCACCTGCTACGGAAACCGCGCCAGCCGCTTCGGCGACTAGCTGCTCGAGTTACTGCCTCACATGAGTCACACGGAGAATTTTCTCTCTGAGGTTGCGTCGACTCGCCGCCAAGGTCACTTGATGCTTCACCGCACTCAAACGATCAAGCTCCTGCGACAGCTTTCGCGCTTGCGATCGCGTGAGGGCCATGCACGCAAGGTTGGAGAATTTTTTAGAAAATTGAATTTGCTCCAGCCACAGTTCAAAAAGAGCCCGACGTTTCGGGACCGACTCGGTCCCTTCCTCAGGGGGTGACTGTCTTGGTCATGGAAGTGTCGTCGCGTCGTGTTCTCTCACCACGGCTCCGGCTTTCCCTTTCCACCACGTTTCGGAGACCGTGAACGTACACCGAAGGCATTGTTCCCAGCGAGCGGTTCACGTTGGCAGGCGTATGCTGAATGTGCCAAGACTCGAGCAAGAGCCTCTTTCCCAAATTCCGTTCTGTTTCAATAACAGAAGCGCCGTCTAAGTCAATTTTATGGTCGTGCTTCTCGCAGTGCTCCGCCAGAGCGCTACGTTGCACTTCCATCTTCCTGACGTCGTTGTTCTGTTGGCGCATTCTTTCCGGGAAACACTTGCTCTCGCCTATGTAGCAGGCTGGACACCCAGAACACGACACTTTGTAGACAACGCCCGGGTGTAGTTCCCTCGGAGGTCGGTCTTTCGGCCGCGGTAGCAAGCGAGTGAGCGTCGAAACAGGTTTATGGATTACCGTGACCCCGGCTTTTCCTAGGACTCTCGAGAGCTGTTCACTTATGCCCGGCACATATGGAATGGCGACGCGGTTGTTTGGCGACTTCGTTTCTCTCGTGTGTGGTGGTGTGGCCAGGGCGGAAAAGGGGGTCGGGCGGTGTGTCGCTTGCAGGTGTCTTTCCGCGGTGCGGTGGTTGTCGTCTCGACAAACGGCGTGACGCCCGGCGGATGAACGCTTTTGTGTAGCCATTCCTTCGTAGCTCGGCGACAATCCTCTTTTCTTCTTTCTTCCTCTCACCTTCCGACGTGCAGATTACTCGTGCACGTGAGAGGAGTGCCGAAACCACTGAAGCTTTGTGGGCAGTTGGATGACAGGACTAAAAATGCAAATACCTGCCGGTGTGAGTTGGCTTTCTATACACCGAAAAGGTCATGCGCTCGCCCTGTCGTCTGACTAAAACATCGAGAAACGGAAGCGCCCCGTCTCGCTCTCGTTCCACCGTGAACTGTATCGCTTGGTCGATGGAGTTTAGATGTTCGAGGAAGCTGTCTACTGCTGCCTTCTTTATTATGCAAAAACAGTCATCCACGTACCTCACAAATACTTTCGGCCTGTCAATAAAGGAGCCCAGTGCCGTCTCTTCTATGTGTTCCATTGTGAGGTTCGCAGCCGTAACTGAGATCGCCGCTCCCATCGCGGTCCCGCTGGCTTGTCTGTAGAAGCTCCCGTTGACGCTGAAATATGTCCCCTTGAGGCAGTATTCCAGTAGGCGACACAGTTCGTCGACGCCCAGGCAGGTTCTTTCATCCAAGAGCTCGTCTTGGTTCAACGCTGCTCGTGCGCTAGATACCGCTAGTGCTACGGGCACACTGGTGAACAGGGATACGACGTCGAACGAGACGAAGCACTCATCGCTGCTCACGGTCACATCTCTCATGCGCTCCACGAAGTGGCTGGCGTCGCGTATGTGGGTTGGTGTTTGCCCCACGAGTTCACCGTGGAACGAGAGCGAGACGGGGCGCTTCCGTTTCTCGATGTTTTAGTCAGACGACAGGGCGAGCGCATGACCTTTTCGGTGTATAGAAAGCCAACTCACACCGGCAGGTATTTGCATTTTTCGACCTGTCATCCAACTGCCCACAAAGCTTCAGTGGTTTCGGCACTTCTCTCACGTGCACAAGTAATCTGCACGTCGGAAGGTGAGAGGAAGAAAGAAGAAAAGAGGATTGTCGCCGAGCTACGAAGGAATGGCTACACAAAAGCGTTCATCCGCCGGTCGTCACGCCGTTTGTCGAGACGACAACCACCGCACCGTGGAAAGACACCTGCAAGCGACACACCGCCCGACCCCCTTTCCGCCCTGGCCACACCACCGCACACGAGAGAAACGAAGTCGCCAAACAACCGCGTCGCCATTCCATATGTGCCGGGCATAAGTGAACAGCTCTCGAGAGTCCTAGGAAAAGCCGGGGTCACGGTAATCCGTAAACCTGTTTCGACGCTCAGCTCGCTTGCTACCGCGGCCGAAAGACCGACCTCCGAGGGAGCTACACCCGGGCGTTGTCTACAAAGTGTCGTGTTCTGGGTGTCCAGCCTGCTACATAGGCGAGAGCAAGTGTTTCCCGGAAAGAATGCGCCAACACAAGAACGACGTCAGGAAGATGGAAGTGCAACGTAGCGCTCTGGCGGAGCACTGCGAGAAGCACGACCATAAAATTGACTTAGACGGCGCTTCTGTTATTGAAACAGAACGGAATTTGGGAAAGAGGCTCTTGCTCGAGTCTTGGCACATTCAGCATACGCCTGCCAACGTGAACCGCTCGCTGGGAACAATGCCTTCGTTGTACGTTCACGGTCTCCGAAACGTGGTGGAAAGGGAAAGCCGGAGCCGTGGTGAGAGAACACGATGCGACGACACTTCCATGACCAAGACAGTCACCCCCTGAGGAAGGGACCGAGTCGGTCCCGAAACGTCGGGCTCTTTTTGAACTGTGGCTAGAGCAATTTCAATTTTCTAAACTTTTCTACCCAGCCAGACAGATTGCTGTCGAAATGTTTACGTTTAAGGTTGGAGAACAATGATTTACCCTGCTCTTTGAGAAGCTGCTCTGAGTTGTCACGGAAATGATAAGGAAACCAATCGGGAAGTGCGGCAGACACAGCCGCTTCGGTGCGAAGCTTACCGAACGGGCCTTCAATGACAACCGTAGCGATTGGTAAGCAAGCACTCTGCTCCTCGGTGACATGCCTGATCCACGCGCATTCTCCTGTCAAGTCATCCGGAGACACCAATGAAGGATGGACAGCGTCCATGGTTGCCGCTGAGTCTCGAAGTGCTCGACACGTTTTCCCTATTCACACTAATTTCTTGGAGATACGGCTCTAACAATGCCCATGTTCTTTTCCAATTCTCGGATTGTTGCGAAAGCAAACTTTCGCTTACAATTTATCGCGATGTGCCCTTCCTTTTTGCAGTTGTAGCAGATTAGCGGTTTTCGTGATTCAAACGCCTGTGTGGTACAAGTGCGTTGTTTAGGAACCTCACTTGATTTCTCCGCTTCCGTTTGCCCTTCCCCAACAGTGTCCTTCGTAAGAGGCGGGTCCTTTTTGAAATTACGCTGCGGAGCGGGTTTCCATTGATAAGGTTTCTTTGAAAAGCCCTCTTTCCTTTCATCCTTTTCAACGCGCACTGCCCTGCTATGCAACTTTCGTTGAGTATAATACTTCTCAGCTAACTCTGCTGCCTTGTTTAGCTGTACTTCACCAAGTTTGTCCTGCAGCCAAAGCTTGACATCCTCCTCGATGCAGCGGTGCTTTTTGCTCCAATGCAATGCATTCTAACAATTTATCGCGACCGTCATAAACACCTTCGCCCTTGAGTTATTCAGTTAAATCGGCTTTAAGACGAAATGCGAACTCAACGTGTGACTCATTCCTCTTTTAGCATACCGGAACCTTTGCCTGAAAGCCTCGGGTGACAACTTTTTGATGTCTCAAGAGCACTTCCTAACCTCGTCATAGCTCTCAAACGCTTCCCTCGACAAGCAAGTTGGCGTCGGACACTTCGCCGGGAAGAAGAGTTAACAGATTCTGCGCCCAAAGAGACCGCTCCAAAGCATTTCGCTCACAGACGTGTTCAAACTTGATGAGATACTTCGCAATGTCCCTCGTCTACTATGAACGGTGGCAGTTGGTCCCGAATTTTATAACCGCTGACCTGAACTGTCGGAGAAGCTACGCTAGGCGCCTGCGAACACTGTAAGATTGCCAATTCTATTCTTTTCAACTGGAGGCGCTCCTGTCTCTCGGCCTCCTCACGGCGTTCTCGCCTTTCAGCTTCTGCACGTTCGCGAACTTCTCGCCTTTCAGCTTCTTCACGTTCGCGAGCTTCTACTTCTCGCCTTTCGGCCTCCTCGCGGCGTGCTTTCATATCCGCCCAGGCCTCATCGACTTCCTCAGCCGACACTCCTTCATCCCTCATGATCTCGAGGATCGCTTCTTTTCGTTTCGCACGGCCCAAAGTAAGGCCAAGTTCCTCACAAAATTAGATGTGTCCCTTCACTTTAAGGTGCTCCATCGTTCACACTAGCCTTTTGCTGTTTGCCCCTGTTAAGAATCTACTTGCCGTACCCACAATAATTCTACTAGAAAGACGCACAAGCAAATTTTTAACACTGTCGGGTTTACACCCTCTGCATTAACTTTGGTTTAAAAGCTCAGTCACCAATGCTTCACACAGCTCTTCTCTAAACTACCATAACCTGAGCTAGAGTAGTCAAGTGAACTGAAGGGAAAACATGAGGCACTGACCGCGTCGATGTCGCTGACGCCGGCCGAACCCGCAGCTGCCAACCACTGTTACGAAGCGCGCCTCCGACGACGTTACGAAGGGCGCCACGAATCTCGCCGCTGACACCACTGTTACGAAAGACGGTGACGCCAACACGGTCCCGAAGGCGCCACCGCTTCGAATTCCGCCAGAAAGGTCACCAGCCGTTTGGTAGCGTAGGGTTCTCGGCTCGCGACTGCTTCTGCGCAGAGCTGATAGACGAGCGGACGAGACGACGGTGAGTTAAAGAAGGTTTATGTACAGCATATATACAGAGGCGTTACAAAATCGGCACTGGGGCCGACAGTTTGGCGACTTGAAGAGCCGAGCTCTCTTCTCTGACACATAGGTCTACTGCTCAGGACGCGCCGCAGGGCTATTTTTATATGCACCGGGAGGATTCTTTGAGTAACCAAATGTCCAACCAGAAGCGCCGCTAGTCATGAGGTCACAATCCTCCAATGGGGTCACCGCTCGGCCGCGTAATTCTCATAAAATACGGAGCCGCTGCACGTGGCTGCACCCAAGGACGAGTGACGTCGCCACGCATTGCGTCAGACTCGCCAGACAGCAAGGCGCCGATCGCTTCGACGGGCTCGTGGGTTGAGAGCCTCACTGTCCGTTGCACGACAGAAAGGTGCCGCCACGTGATGACGACATTGAGTTGATTGCGTCAG
>WOVY01014944.1:80000-197178 GCA_013436015.1 Rhipicephalus annulatus
CTGTTGTGCTCACATCGTCAAGTGATAACACACATGCGAGTCAAAGCACTGCAGAAATTTCAAATCCACCAAGGCCGGCGCTTTGTCAACTGACTGAATCATTTACAAACAATGATGACTCACAGCCATCTTGGGAGCTTTCTAATCAGTCTGTCAAACTGCTTTCATCGCAAGACAAGCCCAGCAGTACAGTTTTGACTACCGACTATCTACTGATGACATCATCGCTCAAAGAAAAGGAGACTCATGTTCTTGAGAGATACTCATCTGACCAACTTTTGCAACAAAATGAGCGATTTCAACAAAGGCTACTCCATGAACCTCCGACACTACAACGCTTACTCGAACGAAAACAGCGAACAAGTGAAACCTCATTACGAGTACACTTGTGGCTTAATCGTAGACAACACTAATTAAAAAAGCAAAGACAAAGTCACTGCCTAAACTTCTTAACAGAAAGCAACGTCGACAAAGTTTTCTGCACCAGTTCTCAAGGCCATGTCTACGATTCAACAAACTGAGAGAAGACCACAGAAAGCTACGAAAGAGACATGCAGCTACCACGTGTACAATGAAGGAACACAGGCATCGTATCATCAGCTTCGGTTCTCGCACATGCAGTCTGCAAGCACTCGTTCTGTCTCAGCCACGACACAGTAAGCAGCGTCTGCGGAAAAGAACTCGGTTCCTACGACATCCGACCCTCAAATGCTACAAGAACTTCCACCCTTGTTCATTCCTCGTAACAATTGCTGTGTGATCAGTAAATTCTACCTTCACGCTGTGCTTCCGTTGACAAGAACGCAACAGTCAACTTTGCCCACCAGAGTTGGTCTAGAATTCACCAGACTGCTTTCTCGGCATTGCAGATTTATTGATATTGTGGAACTCCGTCGGGACGTGAAACTGTGAATTTGCGCATTGTTTTGTTTACCCTCTTCTTGAATTTGTTCTAGTTTGTAACCAGTGCCATCTTTCGGAGAAAAAGAAATTATGTTACGTATGAAGGCATGGTAGGAGAAGCCGAAGAACCGAAGAAGAGGAAGCGCTTAATGGAATAAACATGGCGTATCAGCCAGGCCACATCTCCCAGGGATCATAGCATCACACATGTATATATATATATATATATATATATATATATATATATATATATATTGTAACGAACAAATACAGTCCCGGAAGCTAAAACAGCTATTTATTAATGGCAAACTTGTGCCCGTCAACTTAATACACAAAGGTTGTGAGCTCACAAGTCAAAACCTCGTCAACTTCTTCTCTTGCGTCTCTCCTCGAGCTGCTCCTCGAAAAACCGCCAGCATTCTATTTCCAGCGCGTGGTGTGGTGACACGTGCAGTCAGCGTTGCATGGCGCGTTTGGCTTGTCAGTTGGTGTGGCAGAATTCATAAGAGCAGGAAGCGGCGCAAGACTTCGGTAGGTGCCTAACAACATGCGGCATTAGTTCCCCTCCCGAAACGCATCGTCCCGATGCGTACGCGTACGTCGAACAGTTTTGTAAACGAGTATTTATCTGATGTTTGAGCACATTTATCAGTTGTTCCGTTCAGTGCCTTTCGTAGTACGGTTTCATTCGTACTACATGTACGACTTCTGGGTGATTCCTGCCTCGGGTTGAGCACACTTGCCCTTCAGGAATTACTTCGTAGTTTAGCGTGCCTAACCGGCGAAGTACTTTGTAAGGCCCGAAATAGCGCCGCATCAGTTTTTCCGATAGGCCAAGTGCGCGTGTAGGCGTCCACGCCCACAATTTGTCTACGGGGTTGTACTGTACGTCTCTCCGCTTCAGATTATAGCGACTTGCGTCGGAGCCTTGTTGCGAAATGATCCGGTGTCTTGCCAATTGCCATTCCTCTTCTGTCATTTCTACGTAGTCGCTGATGTGTGGGTCACTCTTATTCGAATCGTTGACAGGTAACATCGCGTCTAGGGTCGTTGTGACCGTCCGACCATAAACAAGTTGAAATGGCGTGAAGTGTGTCGTTTCTTGTACTGCGGTATTGTACGCAAGTGTTGCTTAAGGCAAAATACTGTCCCATGTCTGGTGCTCAACGTCCACATACATCGAGATCATGTCGGCGAGAGTTCTATTGAGCCTTTCGGTTAATCTGTTTGTTTGCGGATGGTATGCTGTAGTCCTTCTATGGTCAGTGTGGGTGAGCTTCATAACAGACTGCATCAAATGGGCAGTGAATGCTGTTCCTCTGTCTGTAATGACAACCTGCGGTGCGCGATGTCGTAGTACAATCTGAGTGACGAAAAACTGGGCTACTTCGTTCGCCATTCCTTTCGCGAGATGTGATGTCTCAGCATATCGAGTCATATAGTCTGTTGCTACAACAATCCAGCGCTTTCCCGATGAAGAGAGAAGAAATGGACCAAGCAAATTCATTCCCAATTGCTGAAATGGCCCTTTTGGTGGCTCTATTGGTTGCAACAGACCCGCTGGTTTCGATGGTGGTATTTTGCGTCTCTGGCAATCCCAGTATGACTTTACATAATGGTGCACCGAATCCCTTAATTTCGGCCAATAATACTTCCTGTGAATTCTGGCCAAAGTGCGACTAATACCCAAATGGCCAGCCAATGGGTCGTCATGACACGCTTCTAAGATTCCTGCTCGCAGTGATGATGGTGCAAGAAGCAGAAACGTCTCACCGGTGTTTACGAAGTTGCGCTTGTATAGGACGTCGTTCCGGAGGACATAGGATGTCAAACCACGGACGAAAACTTGTGGTACCTTAATTTGGTGACCGTCCAAGTATTGGATAAGTGGGCGTAGTTCCGGGTCCATTCGCTGAAGACGAGCCATCTCCGACACATTCAGAACTCCAAGAAATGGTATGTCTTGTTCTTGGTCAGATGATAAAGACTCAACAGGTGCGCGAGACAGGCAATCCGCGTCATTGTGCTTGAGACCAGACTTGTAGACCATAGTGATGTCATGTACCTGCAGACGCAGACTCCATCTAGCAAGTCTTCCTGAAGGGTCCTTGATGTTTGCCAGCCAACACAATGAATGATGATCACTGATTGCTCGAAGCAGTCTGCCTTGGAGGTATGGGCGAAACTTGCTGATGTCCCATATAACTGCGAGACACTCTTTCTCTGTCGCTGATTAATTGGACTCAGCATTCGATAGAGTGCGGCTCGCGTAAGCAATGACCTTTTCTTCTCCATTCTGCCACTAAACGAGGATGGCACCAAGACCAACGTTACTCGCGTCGGTATGTATGTCTGTATCGGCCTCTTCGTCAAATTGGGCAAGTATTGGAGGAGACTGCAAACGGCGTCGCAACTCTGAGAAAGCCGCTTCTTCTTCTTTTCGCCAAGAGAATGATACACTTTCTTTCGTTAGCCGTGTCAAAGGCTCAGCGACCTTAGCAAAGTTTTCAACAAAGCGTCTGTAGTAGGCACATAGTGCCAGTAATCGTCCGACGGCCTTTTTGTCTTGCGGTTTCGGAAAATTTTCAACTGCTGCAATCTTTTCCGGGTCTGGGCGGACGCCTTCTGCACTAACTATGTGCCCGAGAAACCGAAGTTCACGAAATCTAAAGACACACTTTTCTGGTTTGGTGATCAGTGCTGCCACGCGAATGGCATTCAGTACCATTCTCAGTCGGTGGATGTGCTGCTCGAAGGTAGAAGAAAAACCACTACACCGTCGAGGTAGACGAGACACGATTGCCACTTGAGTCCGGAGAGCACAGTATCCACCATCCTCTGGAAGGTAGCGGGAGCAGAGCACAAGCCAAAAGGGAGAACTTTGAACTCGTATAGTCCGTCTTGGGTCACAAACGCCGTCTTCTCGCGATCTCGTTCGTCCACCTCGATCTGCCAATATCCACTTTTCAAGTCCAATGATGAAAAGAAGTAAACATTGCGTAACTTATCCAAGGCATCATCGATCCGTGGAAGTGGGTAAACATCCCGCTTTGTGACTTGGTTCAGCTTTCTGTAGTAAACGCAGAACCGCAGAGTGTTGTCCTTCTTTATGACTAGCACTACCGGTGATGCCCACGGACTGTTGGATGGCTGGATTACATCATCGTTGAGCAATTCCTGCACTTGGTTCTTGACGGCTTCCCTTTCTTTTGGCGCTACTCGGTATGGACGCTGATGCACAGGTCTCACGTGTTCTTGGACCACGATACGGTGCTTTGCGACGGGAGTACGTCCGACTTCCGACGAGGTGGAGAAGCACTCGGCGAACTCTGTGATGAGGTCAGCAATCTGTTGCTTCTGAGATGACGAGAGCTCTCTGTCAATGTCTACTGACTGGAGTACGTCATCTACTGTCTCTGAAGCTTTATCAAGAGTGCAAACATCTGAGACTTGCACGTACTCATGCAGCGACGCTACGGATGTTTCCTTCGCAACATGCTGCAACTCATTTCGAAAGTTGGTTAATAAGACATACGCACATCCATCACGAAGGCTCACCAGGCCTCTTGCCACGCATAGTCCTTTTTTTAGTAGCAGTCCTATGTTTCATTCCGCTAATCCGTCACAGTCACGAAGAACTTCACTCCTCACAAGAATGGTCACACTGGAGCATGGCGGCACGTTACATCTTCGTCCACAATGCGGAGAGGTAGAAAGATTGGTTTCTCCACATGACAGAAGGCGACGGCATTTTTCGTAGAAAACAAATCCTGGGACTCTTGCAAGTCAATGACTGCATTGTTTGTTTGCAAAAAGTTCATGCCAATATTCAGTTCCCGGGAGCACCCAGGAAGCACAACAAAGCTGCCGACATACACAAATCCTCTTATTCCTATCCTTGCGGTGCATAATCCCACGGGACTAACTAAGTGCCCTCCAGCGGTACGTATCTGAGGTGCAGTCCACTCAG
The DNA here is from genome assembly GCA_013436015.1 of Rhipicephalus annulatus. Lineage (NCBI taxonomy): Eukaryota > Metazoa > Arthropoda > Arachnida > Ixodida > Ixodidae > Rhipicephalus > Rhipicephalus annulatus. Next base: position 84,874 of record WOVY01014944.1, read on the forward strand.
TCATCACCTTCTTAAGCTTTTTTGCGAGAGCATTACTGACAACTGAATAGTCTCCACCAGTGTCTATTAGCGCAATGGCCTCGACGTCGTCGATCGTGACTGATATCTCGGAGGTAACGTCGCTTGTACTGCACTTGTCCGTCGTTGCATAACTGCCACGGTCCTGCCAGGCTAACAATGGAGCGTCTTCAGTTGTCAGTATATCAGCAACCTCACCTCCAGAGGTCGCTGGCTCTAGTTTTCCCGCCGCGGGCTAGGTGAACGTGATCTTCGAAAATTTGATGACGGACGAGAATTCGGCGACCGATAGCGCATCGGTGCTGTCGAACGCGACTCCCGTTGTAGTGTGTCTTGAGGTGAATAGTGTGAAGACAAGCATTCTTCGAATTCGTAGGGCCGTTCACCGTTCCGTGTGCATGGTGTATTGACTGGAAAACCACGCAGTCCCGCTCGACGATACTGGCATGCCCGGTAAAGGTGACCTGCTTCTCCGCAGTGGTAGCAAAGGGGCCGCCGGTCTACAGTGCGCCATACACCGCTCTTACGTGATCTTGCTTCGGACATTGGTAGCGGCGTACTCGGAGGAAACGTCGGATGCATCACAGCAGTCGAAGCCGTCCGATTCATGCGTCCGAGGTCCTGTCGTACAGCTTGCGCGTACGACAACTGAGGCGGAGGCTTCGGTTGTGCGCGCTGTAGTGCCTGAGGTTGTGGTTGTAGAGCCACTTGCCGCACTTCTTCGCGCACAACGTCGGCAAGTGAGGACATCGCTGGATGAGCTTGAGTCATTTGTATTTTCTGAAGTTCTTCCTTTCCGACAGCCCTTATCATTTCACGCAAGAGGTCAATGTTACTCGTGAGGGTTGTCGACGCCGCGCTAACAGATGAGACGCTTACGTCCCTGATGTATTGGCGCGCGCGCTGCTGCAGGGTCTTTTCTATCATGGTCGCCTCTAATATGAACTCAGCAAGAGAGCGCAGTGGATTACGCACCAGGCCTGCAAAAAGCTCCTCCTTCACTCCACGCATCAGGTGCCGCAACTTCTTTTCCTCAGCCATGTTCGGGTCGGCCCGGCGGAACAGTCGAGACATGCCTTCAATGTACATGGCGACGCTCTCGCTGTTCCGTTGGTTTCGCGTCTGAAGAGCGGCCTCCGCCTTTTATTTGCGGTCCGTGTTTGGGTACGCAGCAAGAAACTTTCTTCGAAAATTTACCCACGACAATAAGGACGCTTCGTGGTTTTCGAACCACGTACGCGCAGAATCTTGCAGTGCCACGTAGACGCCGCGAAGTTTCCTGTCTTCGTTCCAACCGTTCAGTCTGGCAACGCGTTCGAAACCGTCGAGCCAGTCCTCGGAATTCTCGAAAATATCACCGTGAAATCCCTCTCTTATGCGGGGCGGGTCCACGACGATATGAGATGGAAATGAAGTCGCTTGGGTGGCCATTGCAGGGGCTCCAAAACTTACGTCCTCCACTGGTCTCGAAGAATCGAAGAGGGCACCAAACTCGGGCTGCTCACCTCGTAGGCGACGACTCGTGCGTTGGTGTACGGGAGTCAACAGCGCTGGCTCCCACTTTCGGGGTTCTGGGCTATGTTCCCTATCCTGAGATGGGCTTGGAATCATACCCAGCACCTCCATCAGTTTGTAACGAACAAATACAGTGCCGGAAGCTAAAACAGCTATTTGTCAACCACAAACAGTTATTTGTCACCCAAACAGCTATTTGTCAACAGCCCGTCAACTAAATACACAAAGGTTGTAAGCTCACTAGTCAAAACCTCGTCAACTTCTTCTCTTGCGTCTCTCCTTGAGCTACTCCTCGAAAAACCGCCAGCGTTCTTTTTCCAGCGCGTGCTGTGGTGACACGTGCAGTCAGCATTGCATGGCGCGTTTGGCTTGGCGCGTTTGGCTTGTCAGTTAGTGTGGCAGAATTCATAGGAGCAGGAAGCGGCGCAAGACTTCGGTAGGTGCCTAACAACATGCGGCATTATATATATATATATATATATTGTAACGCGGAGAAATAAGAGACAACGCCTTTGCTGCAGGCCGGCTGTTCTTATTCTGCTCTCTCCTCCTCGTCTTCCTCTTCCTCCCTAGCATGCGAGTCTGTGCCAGAGAGAGTTCCAGTTTCGGTTTTCGTCATTACACTCGGCCATGACTGCTAGCATTGTCGTTGGGCCAAACGACAATGTTCTGGTAGGTAAGGCTAGCTGCAGCAGTTGACAGTGCTTCAGGTGGGCGAGGTTGGCTACATCGTCGTGGTCGGTCTCGACCATGGTGCAACGTTTCCTGACAACTCGTAGAATGCAGTTCAGGTGGACGGCCCTGACTGTTCCGGCAAGGTCGCAGAGTAACCTGGAAACGCTGGTGCTTGTCCCACCGTCGCTGGTGGACTGAACTGCAGCGGGATGCTCTGCGAGGCAGCCATGATGACGTTTGGGCCATTTCTTGAAATGAGATGGGACGCAGCTCATGGTTGGGCATAAATACCACAGCAGAACTCCCAGACGTAGTCGAGCCGGTGGCTTCTGGCGAACTGTCATGTGCAAACATCGTATGCTGGGAGGAAACAGCAGGAGGGCTGGTCCTCGGCAAGTTCTCGATGGCAGTGGCCTCAGCGTAGCTAGGTATCTGGGCTTTCTCGAAGGAAACGTTCCTTGGTAGCCGAGTGTCTGCGTGGCTGAGCATGATCGTGGTCTGATAGGGTTCAGTTGTGTCTAATACAATAGGATTGAGTGCCTCGATGTCCTCAGACGACGAGCGCGAGGGCCGTATCTCCGGACGAAGGTCTGGTGGCGGTATTTTCAGGTCGAATACCGATGCAGAGTCCGGGACCTGTAGTGTAGGATTCCAGCCACTTCGGTCAGGGTTAGCAGCAGGGAACTCCTGGCAGCATTCCGTTGACGAGCTGCAACGAACGATTGCAGCCTCGAGGCGGGGCGCTGCCTGGGCTCCATCCTCGGCCTCGGGGAAGATCGAGCTGGACTTGCTGGAGTCACAGGAAATCCGTCCGAAAGCGGCACTCAGGGCTGCACTCCATTCTGCCCAGGACTGCTGCCCGACGCCTTCGTACCTGTGCCATGCTGCGGCAGCATCCCGCAGGCGATCTATGGCCATGTCCCACTTCTGCTCTTCAGTCGTTCCGAGAGCGTTGACGGTTGCCACCCATTCCTCGGCGTCGTCCTGGAAGCCGCGAAATTCCGGTAGCGCGAAGGAAATCGGCGATGGCGGGACGGCGGGCAGAACTCCGAAATGTGCCCCCGCCAAGCAGTTCACTTGCTCCGATACCTCCGCGAGAGAACGCCGGAGATTGCGACGGTTCTCGGGCGAGCTTACCTCGAAGTTTTGCGCGGCGGCCGCAGCCAACATGGCATTGAGTGCGCACAATGTTGGCAAGATGGCAGGACATAGCTTGGAGCTCGACGCTATGAGGGCGTTGGTCGTGACGCGGAGTTGCGCGATGGTATGCTGCAGCTCCGCTGCGCTGTCGTGTGATCCGCACGAAGAGCCAAGGCCCGCCTCTGCGGAGGATACAGTGACTGCGGTACTCGAGGTGGTACAATTCCTGACCAAGGACGCGTGGACGGCGTCCCTTGGAAATCCAGCTGTGGTCGGATTCGTGGACATGGGTTCCAGGGCGCTGGAAGCGTCAACGACGTTCCCAGACAAGCGGAACCCGTGTGATGAGTTGTGACCTGGTACTGTGGCGTAGATGAAGCGGTGTTGCGCCGCCGGGTAGGCCTCGACGCCGTACACGGTGGGTGTTTGAAGCGCCGACAGGTTGCCAGGTATGGAGGAGGCATGTACGCCATCCCTAGGTGAGAGAGGCCCGTGCGCATGGTTGCCGTGACGTGTCGCGCCCCTGGGCAAGTTCCCCGAAACCACAACGGAGGCCTGGACGCCATCCGTCGGTGCTGGGATCGATGCTGGCCGCGACGGACGCCTTGCGGGTTCCATTAGCGAAGAAGCGTGACGGCGTTCCTTATCGTGAACTGGTACCGGGAACGGGTGCTGGAGCCGCCGAGGAGGCCTTGACGCCGTCCTCAAGCGACGCTTACCGCGGCTACACGTCGGCGGGTATCCTGGGTGACGAAGCCGGGACGTAAGACGTCTTCATCCTGTCGGCTGCGCCATTGTAACGCGGAGAAATAAGAGACAACGCCTTTTCTGCAGGCCGGCTGTTCTTATTCTGCTCTCTCCTCCTCGTCTTCCTCTTCCTCCCTAGCATGCGAGTCTGTGCCAGAGAGAGTTCCAGTTTCGGTTTTCGTCATTACAATATATATATATATATATATATATATATATATATTATTTACGCTTTATTCACCGAGCCACCAATTAGCACGTCCTTCAACGTTCAAATGGCAAGCTATTTCAATGCCTCCTAAAAAATGATGCCTGGAACGTGTGCCACGAACGTGCTGCCCTACCCCCCGAGTTTACCCTCCCCCTCCTGTACCAAGGCGAACGCCTCTGGCGGCCGCCCTCTGAGAACACAGAAATGACCACACAAAGTCACAGTTGCCTCCGAGATGCTGTGATGTCACGTGACATAGCGGTACGGTAGTGTCACATGACTGAGTGATACGGAGGTGAGCATTCGCAGGTGGCGGATGGTCGCAACATGTGGCCAGAGGCATGGCCTTAAGCATTGCGTGCTTTCAGGAAGCTCCCAGTTTGAAAGATAGGGACGTTCCAGGCATACTTTTTCTAAGAAGTCTTGGCTATTTATATGAAACACTTGCTTCTGCTGATCTTGTTTTCAGCACTACCAGCGAGATGGCGCAATGAGCGCTCATCGCCACATCTCGCGGAGGCACGCGCTCTAATCTCCTACGCGTACTTGGGCCCGCTTAGCGGAGAAGGGCGACGCTCTTCACACGCCCTTATCTCGCGAGGAGGATTGTACGTCTCGGCTGGCTTTACCTCTAACGATTCGGTTACAGTTACCAGGCGCACTATGATCACTGCAATTATTGCAGTATCCGTTTGCGAAATGCGCGCGCTTTTCGGACACAGCGAAGTAACAACTGAGATGCTTATTCGCATGCATCTGTACTTGTGAGCACGCTCCGTGTGTCATTTGCGCGTGAGGAACGCGGGAAGGTTTCGATCTGCTTTCCATTCTGCGTGTGACCGTCCCATTTGTTGCTATCGCGTTCATTGCTCCCCTTCGCGGCAAAGCTGTGACTTCTTTTTTTTTCTCCGGGTGTTCTCAACAATTGGTTATATTCTGTGCCATGAGCCAGGAGTTGCTCGGAGGATTTCAAGTTGAACAGTTGTGCCCCCTTGTTCTCCGACGCCAGTGTAGCTCCCGCTGGATGGTTCGCGGTCTCCTAACCCCGTGAAGCTCCCGCCGAGTGCTGCCCCGTCCTCGGCATTTTTCGACCGGCTACCAAATTTCCTACTCTCTTTTTTCACGTCAACTGTCTGTCCTATCTATTTACCTATTCTCCACTATTCTTCTATTCCTCCGCAGAACCCCTACAAAGCACTTAGCCGTGTCGCCCACGAGCAGACAGAAAGAGGGCCTTTTTCTTTTCCTCCAACAATTGCTATGTATTTGAGGAGCACCAAGCGTGGTCATTTCGTAATCAAAATCCTATACTGAGAGTGCATGCTGTGCTGAACGGCCACATAGAGGGTTTGCACGTTCCTTTAGCATTATATTATTTCGATGGCAAACAAAACATCATAATTGAAATCATTCTCTAGTCGAAGTGCTGCGTGAACGCGAGCTCAATGGTCTGAAGTATGCAGTTGAAAGTATATAGCTCGAAGAGACGAACGAATGAACAAATAAACTTTATTTAAAGTTTGGCAGTTTTACCGGGTGAGGTGGGGGAGAGGGGATTAACTTCTGTCGCTTGCCACTCTCTGTCAATTATGATGGTGGTGCCTCAGGTGACCGCTCGAAGTCTTTGCACCCGGGTGTCATATTAGCTTGCCGGACGACTCAAAGCTGGTCGGCCACCTCGTAGAATAAATTAATTATCAAATATTGCTTTTATGAATTTATTGAGCCCTGTTAGAAATTCGCACTTTCGAGTGAGAATGCATTTCATTCCTATGGCCACAAGAATGCATACTCCGCCAGCGCTAAAAAAAGGGAAGAGAGCTCAGGAATCAATTTGGCAGATTCCACGTACATTGGTAATCGATAATATGTGAAGCACGAATGAGAAATATTGCTATGTCAACCTAAAATATGCACAGCGTTAGGATGTAGAGGTAAATTTTGTCGTACATGATTTTCGTGTCATGATTATCATGATTGTATGTGTCGTTTAACTTCGTCATCCATTCACGTCCCGTAATACCAAACGTGAAGCTAGCGAAACAGCAGCGAGCACACTATGAGCGTGGTATTCTGTCATCTTCATACATGACACGCATGTAACGACTATCATGTTTGCACCACTCTTATATTTCGTCACTCATTTACGTCACGTAACACTAAATTTGTTATATGTGAAGCTAGCGAAACGGCCGCTTGTGCGTCAAGAAGACTTAATCTACTCTTGTGTAGCGTTGACGCGTTGGGCACAGCGACGCAACGTTAGCAAACGCGAGCACTTTATAGTCGGACGCCAGGCGCGACCAGCCTCCGTCGGCGCCGCCTGATGGCAACCGGCGCGAAAAGTGACATGCTGCATTTCGCGCCGATGCGTTACCCAGACAACACTGCTTCTCCCTCTTTTCGTGACGGAAGTAAACCGGACGCGCTGAAACGCGCATGTGTCAACGCAACGCAGCACGGCGCGCGCCTGTGAATGTGTAGCAGTACCAGCGCCTGGCGTGGTAACGCCGACGTAACGCAACGAAATGAACGCCGGCGAGCACGCGCACCGCGTCACGTCGAAATGTATTGGCACCTTGACTGTGGCATATAGTCATGTTCTTAGATGACAAGCATCTGTAGATTATCATGTTTGCACCAGTCACATACCTTCGTCATCCATTAGCGTCACGTAATAACAAATTTGGCATGTGTGAAGCTAGCGAAACGTCCACGAGTGCGTCATCAGTGTGGCATGTAGTCATGGTATCATATGACACGCATGTCGTGATTATCATGCTTTATGTGTCATTTGCCTATGTCGTCCATTCGCGCCGGGTAATACCGAGTTTGGTACATGTGAATCAAGCGAAATGGCTGCAAGCGCATCATGAGCCTAGCATATAGTCATGTTGGTACATGACACGCATCTCATGTTTATCATATTCACACCAGTATCATACCTTCGTTTTCCATTTATGTCCCGTAATACCAAATTTGGTATAAGTTAAACTAGCGAAACGGCCGCCAGCGCATCATGAGCGTGGTATGTGTGTTGCCAATGGGCTTGGCAACACCACAGCTATGGCCACGGCCTCTTACCTGCAACGCCTTTTTGTCCTGCAGGCTTTCGTGTCACTCTGCGGCCCGCGGTCCAACGGCGCGCGCTTCGGTGCCTTTGGTGACTTCCAGAAGGCGTCATGGTCCCCGGCATGGCTGAACGTTGACCGCTACCCAGACCCACCCTTTGGCGTGTGCAACTACGACTGCCACAATCGCCTTCTGCGCCCCCGCGCGGAAAGTGCGTACCAATGCATCGACCGCCGCTACCGGACCAAGTGATTACAGGGATTGCTAATCTTCGGATAACATCCTCCTTGCCCCCGGACTACATAAGCTCGAACTCGCCCAACGCAGCCTTCAATGGGCTTGGCAACACCACAGCTATGGCCACGGCCTCTTACCTGCAACGCCTTTTAGATGCGGAAGCATCTTATACTCGCGCCTTGTAGTGCGCCGTCTGCGCCGTCCGCACCGCTTCTCGAACATTCGACAGCTGACGCGCGCGCATGCGCCGTCGCACCGTCGCCCACCATCTGTGCCGCGCGCGCTTCTCCTTCGAGAACATTCGACAGCTGACAGCGCATGCGCCGTCGCGCCGTCGCCATCTGTGCCGCGCGCGCGCTTCTCCTTCGAGAACATTCGACAGCTGACAGCGCATGCACCGTCGCGCTGTATATATACTCAAGGTCGGCGCTCGCTCGCTCAGTTGCCGCTCGTCCGTTGGTTCGTCGCAATAAATAAAACACCGCCCTTTCGCATACGTGCCGTACGTGTTCACTCATTTAACACCCCATTTCACAACCACGTTAACCAATTTAGCCATCGACCCAAGTAAGTCGCAATTTAACACCCGTTAACCAATTACATGCTTCCGCATCCTCCTCAGTGTTCCCCCGAGGGAAGCTGCGGGCAATTTTTTTGTCCTGCAGGCTTTCGTGTCGCTCTGCGGCCCGCGGTCCGACGGCGCGCGCTTCGGTGCCTTTGGTGACTTCCCGGAGGCGTCATGGTCCCCGGCATGGCTGAACGTTGACCACTACCCGGACCCACCCCTTTGGCCTGTGCAACTACGACTGCCACAATCGCCTTCTGTGCCCCCGCGCGAAAAGTGCGTACCAATGCATCGACCGCCGCTACCGGACCAAGTGATTACAGGGATTGCTAATCTTCGGATAACATCCTCCTTGCCACCGGACTACATAAGCTCGAACTCGCCCAACGCAGCCTTCAATCGGCTTGGCAACACCACAGCTATAGCCACGGCCTCTTACCTGCAACGCCTTTTTGTCCTGCAGGCTTTCGTGTCGCTCTGCGGCCCGCGGTCCGACGGCACGCGCTTCGGTGCCTTTGGTGACTTCCCGGAGGCGTCATGGTCCCCGGCATGGCTGAACGTTGACCGCTACCCGGACCCACCTTTCTGGCCTGTGCAACTACGACTGCCACAATCGCCTTCTGCGCCCCCGCGCGGAAAGTGCGTACCAATGCATCAACCGCCGCTACCGGACCAAGTGATTACAGGGATTGCTAATCTTCGGATAACATCCTCCTTGCCCCCGGACTACATAAGCTCGAACTCGCCCAACGCAGCCTTCAATGGGCTTGGCAACGCCACAGCTATGGCCACGGCCTCTTACCTGCAACGCCTTTTTGTCCTGCAGGATTTCGTGTCGCTCTGCGGCCCGCGGTCCGACGGCGCGCGCTCCGGTGCCTTTGGTGACTTCCCGGAGGCGTCATGGTCCCCCTTCATGGCTGAACGTTGACCGCTACCCGGACCCACCCCTTTGGCCTGTGCAACTACGACTGCCACAATCGCCTTCTGCGCGCCCGCGCAGAAAATGCGTACCAATGCATCGACCGCCGCTACCGGACCAAGTGATTACAGGGATTTCTAATCTTCGAATAACATCCTCCTTGCCCTCGGACTACATAAGCTCGAACTCGCCCAACGCAGCCTTCAATGGGCTTGGCAACACCACAGCTATGGCCACGGCCTCTTACCTGCAACGCCTTTTTGTCCTGCAGGTAAATAATCGATACTCTCTGTATGCACGTCGTACTTGTTACGCGGCCCTCCTGGTGTTGCCAAGCCCACAGTGTTGCTTCAATGTCGTGCTTGATTGCGCGCATGTCATTAAGCAATTCCTAGCTTTGTCGGGTGACATTGAATTAAACCCTGGTACTACCACTCGCTCTAACGTGCTCGACTCTAGCGAATCGCTGCAGTCGAGTGATGTAATGACAACACTTAAAAACATCCAATCTGGTCAAGCTTCCATGCTACAAGAACTTAAGGCAATCGAGCAGAAACTGTCTCAAAACGATGATTCGATCAGGGAGATGAACAATAGACTAATTAAAATAGAAAAAGACTGTGAATCAGTATTGGGCATAAAAAAGCAATTGGACAATATCAGTAAGCTTTCAGACCAAAATGCACAAGATGTCACTGCAATCATGACCGAATTGGACACCTTTGAAGACCGAACACGTTGATCGGACCTTGTTCTTTTTGGTTTAAAAGATCGCGAGCGTGAAACTTGGGCCGAATCGGAAGCCTCTGTGCTCCAATTTTGTAGCAAAGAATTATAAATCAGTCTTGATGCGATGGATATAGAAAGGGCTCATCGTTTAGGTAAATATAATGCTAACAAAAACCGATCAGTCATCGTTAAATTTGCGCAGTTTAAGGTTAGGGAGAACCTACTGTCGAGTGGGCGCAAGCTAAAAGGTTCGAACTATCGCATATCGGAGGACTATCCACATAACACACTTAAAGCCAGAAAACTTCTCGGTGAGTTTGGAAGGGCACAGTAGCAACCTTACAAACTCCGTCATGATAAGCTTATCATTGGCAACAAAACTTTCATTTACGATCACAAGACTAACAAAGTCGTTCTGCGCCCGTTAAACACATAGGCCCGTATTCACAAACGCTCCTCCACTCAACCCTTCACTCGAAACGCTCCTTAAGTGGCGTTTTCCAATTCACAAACCGCCCTTCACTTGAAACGCTTCCTTCACTTGAAAAAATCTTGAGCGTTTCCTCGAGATTGTCAAGGAAGCGATCGAGCTACCTTGAATCGTCCCTCGAGTGAAATATTTGCGCCAGCATCGCGTCCATGGCGGAGCCCGTCTCACTTTGACGGCGTTTCTCGATCAAGTAGGCTGCCACCACCGCGTTCTTTCGACAATGACGGTGCGCGTTTACTACGGAGCTGTCTTCGAACGGCTCAGCAACGGCTACTGTGGCGCCGGGACAAGCGGGCGTGGTGTAAAAAGGAGCACTCACCAATGCCGTGATGTGTTGCGTTCCGTGCATGAGCCAGTGGATTACCTGCCTTCGGGTGTGCGTATACTCTTCGTGCGAGTGCTCCATGACTTACTGCGGATTCCAGTGCTTTGAAGTGTTTTGATGAAGCTCGCACACCGCATCAGTTCAAGTGTGGTGCGAAAGCTTGACAAGCAAGCGGCATAGCAAACATTTGATGCGCTGGGTTCACCGTACTTTATTTCTCTCCGGTGAACCTTTGCTGCCCTAGCCGAAATTTACGACGAAGCACACCTCCGTTAGACGACCATCTGTACCAATGAGAAGGTAAGTTTTCCTATGTTTTTTTCCTGCTTCGGTCAGATTACTATTAAAGACAGTTTAAGAAAAGCACAACACAATACATTGGGTGCAATGAATGTGCTGTTGTAGCTACTACGCGTGAAACATAGCTTCTTTATACAGTGTCTATGCAGCTCACAATACCAATGAACAACCAAGTACACATTTAGGGGATCAAGCAGATGATCATGCTCTGTGAAACCTGCATGTACGCAAAAGTGCGTCGAGTGTCGTATGAAAACGCAAACATATGAAATACAAATACAGCAGATACATAATGAGATTGTTTTAATTTAATCCCATTCCCCCCCCCCCCCCCGAAGAAGAATTGCTGGCTTAGGCACTGATTCATGTAATTAGATAATGAAATTATATACCCATATGCCTGGTCAGCTGCGCAAGTGCCTGAGCCAAACATGTGTCAAAATAGTCAAAGCTCAATACTTCAACCATGTCTGTTCTTGAACGCGGGACATACTAATGAATGTGTGCACAGCTAGAATGAAAGAAAAATGCGGCTTTTGTATCCAAGCTATTACGTTTTTCTATTATTATTTCTTGCCTCTTTTGTGCAGGGGACCAGCTGCCGACAGAAGAACACAGAGAAAAGGCCTCCTAGAATCTGCCGTATTATCAATGCATTGCAGAGTTTGCACGACTGTATACAAAAGCACAAAAACAGCAGTGAACGCGTGCAGCTACACTGCATTAGGCGCGCTATGGTGTCTACTTCCTAATCTTATTTATGATGTCCTCCGAGCTCGTACTTTATCTTTACAGTGTGTAGGTTGCATATGTTTGATTGATGAACACTTTTCATTTGCATTCTTATGTTTGCCACGTTGCTCCTCATCAGCCACATGTAATAAAAGTCCATTTGCCATTCACAACTTCTGTTTTGTTCATTTATCAATACATAATTATCGTCGTGTTTGTCTTTTCATGATGAGACAGGACTGCAAAAACCACTTCTCCGATTCTACAGGAAAGCAGTTCTAGGAAAATTAAACTTGTTTTATATAAAGCAGCACCACTCCTCTTCCACGGAACTGAGATGGCGTGGTTCTAACTGGTAGACTTGCTAATGATGCAGCAATAGCGGGTATTTTATTTACAGGGTTCTGACCAGATGTATCCGCGATGACTGCAATACTTTTGAGCATTTTTCACCGCTTTGTTGGACTGGTCTTCAATAAATCAGCAGAATAATATACGCTGCTCTTGACGACACTTTCTCGAAGTTTGAGAGAACCCACAGTATAGTTTTTAAAACAGAACAGCGCCAAAAGTCAGACGCGGCTTCAATTTTAAGATTTCCAAAGAAATAAAACATCCCCTATAATTTATGCTGTGCCGGGGCTTTGAAATGCAGCACAGACACCACGATGCTTTTCAACAGGTATTTCCAGTAGTTATATTGCAAATAAATCCAAAACATTAGTGCGAAGGTCATTCATGCACTAACGATTGTGCTTCTGAGCATGCAGATGAAGGAGACGGGAAAAAAAATTTAAGACGTTGCCGCTGTGTGAACTTGGAGACGGAAGCTACACAAATTTAAAGGTTACTTTTATGCGAATCTGTCAAATTAGACGCATCCACAAATGCAGGGCAAATAGAAAAATAATGCAGAAACAATAACTTATTCCTTGGAAGTTAAAAATGTTAAAGTTGACACACACACACACACCAGTCCCTGTTAAGCGACTATATATGTTACTAAATGAAAAAAACAACTTTAAAATGTATTTTTTGCCAATAGTGAAAAAAAGGCACACGATCGCTTTTCTTAACTTGCGTAGCAGTCTAATTCGAACGCTCAGCGACGAGTATAACATGCCTAGTTTTTAACGCTACCCTTGTATAACCTTTAATATCAGTTGCGAGCAATGTGTTTCAAATTTCCTATTATACGCAGAGGAACAACTACGAAAGCGCCAGGGTGAAATCCGCAGTAAATGAGAAAAATAAACATTGCACAGGCCCCTGAAATTAGGAACTGTGCACGTACTCCCGTAGAGAGAACGAATTTACGTACGAGTAATCCTTATGCATAATGCGGTGGTGAATGCTAAAAGCACGCCAACATACTGCGATATATAGTAAAAAAAAATACTCATTCCACCGCGTTATACATTCGGTGGCTACATTAGTGATCAGAAGGCTCTCAGTAAAGCGAAAGTAAACAAAGCAACAAACCATCTATTGCGCTTCCTGTCATAACTCACGTAGTTTGTTAGTCACCCCGGCGAAAGTAGGCTCTCAAACGACACACACGCAAACACTACCGTAAATATAAACTGCAATTATTGGACGCATACAAGACAAAATAAACTAAGCAGGTAGACACGTTCAGCAGCAGACGAAATGCCATCAGCTGTTCATTCAGCTGCCTGAGTTTGACTGTTGCCAGACTTGAAGGAGAGTTTCGCTAACTCTTTCAGCACAAGGCTTAGGGAAACAACACTACCACTCTAAATGCACATATTTTGCTGTAATGTCAATTTAGATAAAAGAATAACTAGAAAAGGCGTTCTCTTCATGTACATAGATAGACAATTCTTAACCACAATTGCTAATACTCTCGTTATCAGGTGCTTTTTTCGGCGCATGCAGTTCACTCAAGTGAAGGGAGCTTTTCCAAGGCCTCCCTTGGCGAAGGAAGTGTGGAGGAGCGTTCATGAAACGCAGCGGCCCCTTGAGTGGGGGAGCACGCTCCACCTTGACTTCGTCAAGTCGAGGGGAGCCCTTGAGTGAAGGAGCGTTTGTGAATACGGGCCATAGGCCCCAGCCGTACTATTCCAACCAGGAAATCATTCTCCTTTCTTTATACTAACATTAGAAGCATTATTCCGAAAGTTGATGGCTTACAAAATCTAATTAGCTCTTCAGAGTCAGATTTGTTCGTAATAACCGAAACTTGGCTTAACCCTTCGATGGCAGACTCAGAGCTGCTACAATATTTCCCGGACTTCAACCATTTTCGACGTGACCGCACTAACAAACGTGGAGGTGGAGTGCTGATAGGCAGTCATAAAAGCATTCAATATACAGAAATACGTGTGTCCTCATGCTTAGTAATCACGCTCATTCTCTGCAATGCTTCTTATCCCCCCATGATAATTGGAGTTTGTTACCGCCCTCCCGGTCTTGACCCCCTTTTTCTACCGAATTTCCACGTGGCTATTCACTCTGTAACTAAAACTTTCCGTCGTTATCGGATACTTCTCTTCGGTGATTTTAATTTTCCAGCAATTTCGTGGAATAATCTGGCAAGCACAGCCGCCAAAAACGGTCCTGAAAGCGATTTCGTCAACTCATGCCTAACATTTGGACTAACGCAACTCGTCACTGAATCCACACGTCAAAATTCTACCTCCTCCAACACTCTAGATCTTATCCTCACTTCCGAGCCTGACAAGGTTTCCAAGATGACGTTCTTGCCTGGCTTAAGTGACCATTCAGTGATTCATGGTACCTACCTCTGCCAACTAACTCGCTCGTCTAAAACAACAAAAACGATAACATTGTATAACAAACGAAACTATTCCGCCCTAAACAATGGATTTTCAGAATTCGCTACTTGGCCTGCGTGCCGATTTTTCGCAGCGCTCTGTCGAGACTAATTGGTTGCTCTTCAAAAATAAAATCCATGAGCTGTTCATAAAATACACGCCCACCATTACCGTCACCAAAAAAAAAAGACGTCCCCATGGTTCACAGCTACACTAAAACGACTCAATAATAAAAAGAAAAGACTTTTTAGATCCGCAAAACAATCTAATAACATTTCTGCATGGAACAAGTACTACGCTGCGGAAAAAGCATTCAGCACGCATGCTATGAAAGAAAAACGTTCTCTTTACTCACAGACTTTGCCGGCCATGCTGACCAATAACCCGAAAAAAATTTGAAGCGTTATCAACCCTCAAAATTCCCAACCACTGGCACTGTTTGATAATCATAACCTTCCGATCCCCGACGATGAAGCCGCCGAACAACTTAATCATTTTTCTCTTCCATGTTCACTATCGAACCTAACGGCAACTTACCTTCATTCATTCCATCCTCGTGATTATGACATGATGCCGGACATCACGTTTTCTCAACAGGGCGTTGCTAAATTAATCGACTAATTAAAGCTTACATCTTCTTGTGGCGCCGATGGCATCAACGCTAAAATGTTAAAAAAACACACAACCCATTGCCAGTGTGATATTATGCCATACTTTTCAGCAATCGCAGTCTTCAGGAGTGGTGCCGGAAGACTGGAAAGTGGGTAAGATTGTACCAGTCTCTAAAAAGGACCCTCCATCCCAGCCTAGCAGCTATCGTCCCATCTCGCTCACTAGCATTTGCTCTAAAGTAATGGAACATGTGATCTACTCTAACACCGTCAAGTTCTTAAACCACTACAACTTTTTTCATCATAGTCAACATGGGTTTCGCTCAGGATTATCCTGCGACACACAATTTGCTTCATTCTACAATGACATCAATTCTAGCGTTGACCTAAATATACCCACCGATGCCCTCTTTTTAGACTTTGAAAAAGCATTTGACAAAGTTCCGCATCAACGGCTACTCCTCAAGCTTTCTTGCTTACACATTAATACATCGACGTTCAACTGGATTCGTAGTTTTCTGACTAATCGGCACAATTTGTGTACGCTAACAACCATTCATCTAACCATCTTCCCGTAATCTCTGGCGTCCCACAGGGCACAGTATTCGGACCCCTACTTTTCTTAATTTAAATAAATGACCTCCCAGCTAACATTTCATCAAATATTCGCCTGTATGCAGATGATTGCGTCGTGTACCGTCCAATAAAAAACCCTACCGATATTGCTATACCTCAAAACGACCTTAACCTTAATGAATCCTGGTATAACTACGGGCTAATGTCTTTAAACGTAAATAAGACATCGCTAATATCATTTCACCATAAGCAACATTACCAGCAAGCGACTTACACCATTTCGGGCTCTACAATCTTCACAGCAGTATCCTATAAATACCTCGGCGTAACAATCTCAAGCAACCTCACCTGTTCCACTCACGTTAACAACGTAGCATCCTCCGCTAATCGTGCGCTGGGTTTTCTTCGTAGGAATTTAAAACTTGCTCCCTCATCAGTGAAGTTGTTAGCTTACACCACATTTGTTCGCCCTAAATTGGAGTACGCATGCTCGGTTTGGGACCCTCATCAATCTAATCTATCTAACCTTCTCGAATCTGTACAAAATCGCGCAGCCCCGTTCATCTACTCCGTGTACTCTTATCATTCCAGCGTTTCCGAATTTAAAACTCGTGGCCACCTCAACAACCTAGAATCACGTCGTCATATATCTCGGCTCTGTCTTTTTCACAAGTTTTATCACGCTCCTTTCAACGTTCCAGCCATCTTGCCTGCTCATCGATTATCCAGCTAAACAAACCATCCCCGAGCCGTTTATCCACCGCCAGCACAAACTACAGCCCACCTTTGCTCCTTTTTTGTTGCAACCGCCCGCAACTGGAACAACTTGCCTGCCTTCGCCATGCACCACTCCGACCCACATGTATTCAAGACCGTGATTGAATCGTTAATATGTTGCTAATTATGCCCATCCCTCATGTAATACCCCGACTGGGGCCTTTGAGGTATACTAAATAAATAAAGTATGTAATCATGTTGTTGCATGACACGCATGTCATGATTCTTATGTTAGTGTCTGTCTCTTGTGTTCACCATTCAATCATGCCATATCATACCAGTTTTGCAACATGCCATGTGAACAAAACCACTGTAAGCGCTGCAGGACCTTGAACTGTAAATCAAGACATTCATGACATACATTTCATGATTTTCATGTTATGACTAATTAAACATGTTTTTCACCCCGTCATGTTATGCCATACCAAGTTTGATGTCGATGCCAATATCGAAACGGCCAGAAAGCTAAAAGTCATAGCGGCTAGATAGATAGATAGATATATAGATAAATAGATAGATAGATAGATAGATAGATAGATAGATAGATAGATAGATACACTCAAGGTCGCCGAAGTTCACAAAGAAATGCTTCGCATTTAAAAGATAAAAATAAAACATGCTATAAAGCAGGTGAAATGAGAGTTTTCTGATGGTATAGTTTTGGATGAAAGATGTCAGATATCAAATCTATCATCAATCTCCCACTTTTTATTCGCCCTATTTTTAAGAAAGAATAATTTTTTTAAGAAATTATTTTTTTAAGAAAGAATAATAATAAGGACGCAGTAAGGGATTACTCTCTTTGTTACTCCCTAAGAGAATATAGGCTCAATTGAAGGTAGTTTTTCGCCTTTCAAACGCCCGCTTTAGCTAGTTTTCGTTTAGAGTGATATAAACACCAGAACCAGCTAGTTGATATGTTGCGCTTGTGCTTGCCATAGTGGTAGCTCCAGCTTGTGCTTCGTTGACTAGCTGCAGTGGATTGCGCTCAAGTAAGCAACATATTTTCCCCAACGTGACACCTTTATCAGATGATTACACAAAAATTATTCATAAAAGTAGAAGGCCAGCGCTGCAATTAAAATTCATGTTCGAACAACAGTACACCATAATAGGTTTTTTTTGCAAACCAATTTCGAGACCTTGCGTGTGTGTACGGTAGAACACTAGGTTTCCCTCAAGGTGGGTGTTCTTGATTGCTATTTGAATCCTGATACTTATTCTTTGCATTCATCAGGTCAACGCTGCCGATGTCAGTTTTTTTAGCACTCTGTCATTGAAGTTATCAATCTCGGTTCTCACCTTTCTTGGGTAGATATTAACTGTTGATCTCCAGTGACGCACACCCGCATACTGCTGCCCGTGGTATGGGGGTATCTGTGACACGTGCCTGAAGGAAATGATTCATATTTGCAAGGTGTTTCAGCGCGCGAACAAAGGAAAAAAGGACAGGGTAGACAGAAAGAGCGCTGACTTCCAACTAACTTTATTTCGCAGAGTGGCAAGAATTTATACGTCTAAAAAGAAAGATTACAGAGCATGAATGTAAAAAAAAAGATTGGGCTTGTTTTTTTTACATTCATGCTCTGTAATCTTTCTTTTTAGACGTATAAATTCTTGCCACTCTGCGAAATAAAGTTAGTTGGAAGTCAGCGCTCTTTCTGTCTACCCTGTCCTTTTTTTCCTTTGTTCGCGCGCTGAAACACCTTGCAAATATGAATACGCACCAACTAGCCCAAGCTTCCACTCTTGTGAAGGAAATGGTTTTATGACGTGCGTGGCTTGATTCTCATTTTATTCTAGTTATCACCAGCCACATTGATTTGTACAATTATTTTAAGCTTTCTTACTGATAATCATCAACCCTAAATCAAGGAGGCGATGCTCACAGCACCCAGACGTGACCGGACAGACGGACGGACGGACAGACGAATGGACAGACAGACAGACAGACAGACAGACAGACAGACAGCAACTATCACAGCACACACAGCCATCTTAGAAACGCTTTGAATAAAAAATAGGTGGCAATAAATTTACCCAACCGCAAATGAGAGACGTTCGCAGTAGGCCGCTAATCTCAAAAAGCACAAAATTGCCTCCACTGCCATTCGGGCTGACGACAACAGCCCAATTTATTAACTATCCATACTACCTTCCTTATACGTCACTTAGCTTTATTGGCGACGTCTGAGAAGTGTTGTGTGATGGTAAGAAAATATTTATACTAGCTTCATTTTATCTTCATCGTTATCACAAGCCTACCTACGCCCATTGCATGGCAAAGACTTCTGCTATGTTTCGCAAATCAGCCCGTTCCTGTGCATGCTGCGGGTGCATTTTCTCTGACAACTTTTTATCGTATTCTGCCAGCCAACCTTTCGGGCTTAGTTCAATTGCTTTTATAATACTTCACTACAAACACAAAGTTTTATCAAATAAATGCGTGATTATCTATTTTTGGTTGTCATCCACTTTCTTATACCACAAGGCATGAAGTTATGTCATTTTACTTGGAACATAAAGTTAGCGTCGACATCACTGCAAAGTTATGCCTATTGGAGACCTCATTATTATAAAACATAAGTAGAATTTTTTTTGAATATCCTTGTTAGCACAGCAACCAATAAGCTTGCGATGAAGATACAAAAAGGGCAGGCTAAGTAATCATCATTTCAAGAAGCTGTGTTATCGATAGAAAACTTACTGTAAAGCCATAAGTTATATGTAATCTCTCAGTAACTTGTGGCTGGATTAATCTCTTTTCTCTCCTTTTACTGTAGTAAAAAGTGTAAAATGCCTAATTACTCAATTGAGCAGCAGATATGGCTGAGGGCTCTCATTTGAACGGCTAGTATAAATTAGTTGTGCAGTGGCGCCATGGACGCCATAATTCGGGAAACACTTGGGAAAAAAGTGTCACCGAGCACTGATTGCATCCCGGGAACCGTGAAGCGTAGCCCACGCCTAAATTACTTCTGGCGGAGTCCAATTATGGGCCCGTCAACTTACATTAGAACGCACTTCGTTAGTATTCAGGAGGCAGTGCGAATTCGCAGGAGGCGTGTCAGGAAATTCGATTGCTGAAAAAAAAAAGAACGTGACCAGTGACGCTTCGTTCATTTTTCAAACCCAATGGAGGTTTTTATTTTAGTTGCAAAGATAAGGACAAAAATTATGACCAGCACAATATTCTGCAAATTATCAACGCGTCCAGGCGTCGAACACATCAATTCCAGCTGTTTGGTAAACAGGGTCGCTTGAAGCAAACATTTCGTCTAAAGCACCGGAAGCTTATTTTCTGAACTGCATGTAATAAGTCCCCAGGCTTGTTTAGTGCTTTGTGTTCTCTCCTGGTATTTTCAGTGAGCAAAGCTAATCTAGTTTCCTGCTGAATAACTGCCTTTTCTGAAATTCTCGTTTCTTTTCACACTTGAAATGATTGAAACTCATACTGTAATTTACGTACTATTGCAGAGACGTATGGCGTGTGGCTTAATCCGAAGACTAAAGATTGCGTAATAGTGATCGCTATTGCGAATTCCCAGTAGTAAAATTGCTTCCAGAATTTATGTAAGAACCATCTTCAACCAGTCTGCGTTGCGAAAGCTTGCGACAATGTGGTGTTGTGCTGTAAAAGCAGCTTGGGCTATGAAATATGAATAACGTATGAATTGGCTGCAGAATTATCATCAATGTGAATAAATGGAAAAAAATTTGGCAGATCCCACATATCTAAAAGTTGACGCTATGCGAAACATGCGTAGGGAAGGTGACCGTGTTGCAATTGCTTTACTGAGCGAGAAGCCATGAATTGGCGCTAAATATATGTACAAGTTTGCACGCACAGACATATGTTGAAGAGTTGCAGATGTTTATATAAGCAGTTGTTTGCACTAGCGCAACGATGCCAACTGGAACATACGTATTAGAACACCAAAAGCTGATATGAAGTGCTGGAGCTTGCGAGGATGGTGACCCTGGACACCTCTACATAAATCAACTTCAGCACAAGACAACTAGCCACAAGTGACGTTAACCCGACGGGACAGCTGTATCAAAGGAGTACATATGTAATAATTATAAAATTGATTAGGCAGCACAGCAACCTCTGTTGACGTTTCACAAAGATTAGCATCTATTTGAAAATAAATCCGAGACCTGGAATTGCTCTGTGGTAAACTTCTTTATTTCCACGCAGAATGCTTGGTTTCAATTCCAGCTGGGACCCTGACATATATTCTTTGCATTCAATGGGTCAACGCTACCGCTTTCGGCTATTTCTGAATGCTCGAGAGTTAAAATTACCCTTGTGTGTTCTCGTCGTTTCGGAGCAGATACCAAGTGTCAATCCCCTGTGGCACATACCCGCATACCAGTGCACATACCCACCCCTGGGTATTTGCAACTGTCTGGCGGGAAGTGTTTGACGACATATGCGATGACATTTTGACATTATTCATGTCTTGACCAACGCGTCGTACTCGCGAACCATCTTACCAATCCATGCTAAATTTGCTTGACGCCAAGTTAAGGGGTTGACAACGAGTGCACCCAAACTTAAGCGGTTAGACAGACAGACAGACAGACAGACAGACAGACAGACAGAGAGACAGACAGACAGACAGACAGACAGACAGACAGACAGACAGACAGATAGATAGATAGATAGATAGTTAGATAGATAGATAGATAGATAGATAGATAGATAGATAGATAGATAGATAGATAGATAGATAGATAGATAGATAGATAGATAGATAGATAGAAGTGCTCAATGTAGCCGAAGTTCGCTAAGAAATGCTTCGAATTTAACTAACTATATTATATATAGCAGTTTATATTTCTAACTAGCAATCACCCGTTCATTTCGAAAATTCACTGAGTACACTATTGACACTGAACGCTACACTAAAATATATAAATTTCTGTTCAAATGAATAATTCAAAAAGTACATGATATTACTATGAAATATGTCGTTATGGTAAACTCTGTGGTAAACTTTGGCCTGTAAGCTAAACCTAGCACATTGGTGTTTAGAGATACCTGGACTTTTACTATGCTGCCAGCTTACCGGCCATTAACACCAACCATTGCTCAGTGGCATAAAGAAGTAGCCATTCGGGCAACAATGTTAGCAACTATAGTGTAGTGTACATCTATAGAAATACCAGTGAAATGATGAATATAAACTACGCATTCATGTTAAAAATATCTGTGTTGTAGGAATAACTGGTAACCTAAGTCCTGTTAAACTTAAGTGCTCACAATTCTAAACCGTGGCGACTGTGCTTACATGAAAAAATTTCACCCATTGTTCTTCAAAGGCTGCAAGAGTATTGGTTAAATAAAGCTTCACCATTTATTTCGTCTTTATTTCGCTGGTCATTTCAAACAATCAGTAAATTTGCAAGACATGAAATTTACTTTTGAAGTAGAAAAAAATAGATGACTTATCAAACGCGAAAAATGAGCGCATCTCACGTGCGTGTCCTAAACAAGATTTGTGCAAGAAAAAAACGTGTACGCGTGATGGCGTGTAGTAATTTATGTGATGAATTCACCGTATGACGTTATCCTTACGGCAGAGATCACAAAAACTTGTGACAGTATCCCTTGTATTCACTACTTGGTGGGCCGATTCCGGAGCCAATGCAAAACAGGGTGAAGTGTACAGAGCTTACAATAACTCTAATGGGGGATGCACTGTAAAATCACGTTAGCTTCAGTGAGCTTACGGAACGGAAAGCAGAAGTCTCAATACATGCATGTATAAATTTGTATGCTACAAATGAGTTCTGCGGGAACCAGAAAGGTGGCGGAAGGGGTAAGAGAGAAAAAGAATTAAGACAACCACCCGTTTGTAGCAAGAAGCCACAAGGAAATACCTGAGAATTCGTCAAAAAGAAAAACCTCTTAGTTGCCGAAAAATTCGTCCTGGTCCGGGGTTCAAATCCGTGACCAACGCCTTTCCGGGGTGGTTACTCTACCAATTAAACTAACTAGGAAGCTGGCAATTGATAGCGCGAGGGCAAATTCATCGACTGTTTGAAGCACACCTATAACGCAAGTATTGCAAAGGAGTTCTCTGGGAAGCCGGAATGTGGTGAAAAGTTTGAGGTAAGGAGTATTATTGTTCGTTGTTAGAGAGTCCGGACTGGAAAGGCGTTGTTATCGGGTGTTAAACCTTAAACAGGACGAACGTTTCGGCATCTGAGAGGCTTTTTTTTTGCTGAAAAATCTGTACAGGATTTTCTTGTGAATTCGTGCTATAAACGGCTGGTTGTGTTTTTTCTCTTTCCTGATTATACATGGTGTGCATGCTGCGCGAAGCTAAAGAAACTACTGAGCATGCTCTGATTAAATACATATATGCACATTCAGGTGTATAAAAAGGGCATACGCCTAACTTGGGTTTTGGGAACACAAATACAAAATTGAACACGTCTGCACTAGAAACAAGTAAGGGTTGGTTAAAAGACTTGCGGTAGAATACTAGTGCGAAAGGGAAAATACATCGAACTAGAAGATGGATTCCACCCTCCAGTAGACTGAGATGGGTGCATTAGTGAATATTTGAGCTCTTCTTCAACAAAATGATCACAATCGTCCCACCGGCTTTTTTTCGCGTTGTGGCACCAGTGAACGTTTTCAAAGGCAACTTGAGTGAATAGTATGTAGTACCGCAAATGATATATGAAAGTAGGTAAACTGAACCAATCGGAACTAAAGTACTGCTGCTGCTAATGGAACTGATTCAACACAAGTTCTTGTGTGCTTTTTTCGCTCATCTAGTTCAGTAAAGCATGATTTAAATGTCTGAAGACTGGTTTTTTTGATATATTGTTATTGAGTGGCTCTTGGAGAAAAATCACATCTTAGTGCAACATTAGTCACACTGTCTAATTCGCATTTTCTCGGGGAAGAACATTGGAAGTAGTAGTAGCTCTTGGGTTCCGGGCGGAACAGTAACTTAACGAAGTTGTAATCTTCGAGTCCTAATTATTAAAAATATATACTTTGTCAGAGAAGTCATAGTAGCCGAAAGGTAGCTACGATAGCTGTAACTCTACGCATTGACTTGGATAATTCACAGCAATCGGCTCCTAAAAATATTTTAGCCACAAAGTGCTCGACAATCAATTCTGAAGTTCTACAGCGTATTGCTGTCACACCAGTCCCGTTAATTAGGGAGGCAATCGCCGGGCTAATTCCAAGAGCCGAAGTATCGGCCCCCCGAACCGCACCACGAAAGCGTGGACAATTTAGAAGTGGTCCTTTTTGGCGCGCCAGCGGACGCCGGCTGTGGCCCAAAGAACAAGTCAGAGCCGAGAGTTGATAAACAAACAAATTATATTCTCAATAATGGCAGATCGAAAACAATACACAAAAATGCACACTCCACAATAGTTGCATACAATATGTCACCAATCAAACCAATCAATCAACGTACTACACAACACAATCAGCCACACTTGAAACAACGGACACGGACAACAATACGCACTACAATGCAGTCGCATGCATTGAACAACCAAGACACTTAAAGACTAAAGAGATAGAAATCCTATTCAGTCCAAAGTTCTTGGAACCAAAGTCTAGATGATACTCTTCCGAGAATCACTCACTCAAAGTCCAGCGTTGTTGTCGTTCCGCAGCCCTCGAAGTTTCTCTTCCAGGAAACCTCCCGTCTTCAATTGGCCACTCTTCAAACTTCAACTTCACACCCGCAGCTGTTGCCACGGGTCTTCGCTCGATAGCGGTAAACACACGCTCTTGCCTGTAGCCCGAGCCCTCACCCCTCAGGTGGAAATCCTCTTCATCTCCGGCTTCGTCCCTACGGACCAAAAACCTTCGCCGACTACACGGTGGAATCCCTACGCGCTCTGGCGCTCACTTCCGTCTCCTCCTGATCTCTCATCTCGGCTGCTCGGTTAAATACCTTGCGCGCGACATTCCAGACGCTTCTCGTCATTTCGTCGGCGCGATACGCAGCGAAAGCTGGGAAGAGGGCGAGACGGTTGGAATGCCCTCTCCGGCCGGTGAGTCAACTCGGTATGACCCCGCCCCGTTCGTTCTAGAAAAATTGCGGGCTTGCTGGGCCGCCGATGCGGGGTGGGGAGGCTCGTCTGCGACGCCACGCTTCCGCGGGGAGAGCGCGCGCCCGGGGAGCCTCGGACGTTTGCATTCCTTTTTTTTTCTTTTGACCTCGCGGCGTTTCTCCCGCTCGTTGTCGCAAGAATTTGGCGGCGCGCTCTTTTTTAGCGCTCGTTCTGTGACAATTGCCTTCAAATCGCAGTTTTGTTTTGTCCGTCACGTTCAATGTTCTTGCTACAGCGACTAGGGAGCAGATAATTACATTAATTGAGTGACATACTCGACGCGTACGTCATGAAACCCTTTCGTTCACTGACGGGCTGTACATACCCGAATACTACAGGTCATAATATGCGGGTATGAGGCGCACATGATTGACAGTGAGTATAAAGCCAGGAACGCCATATAGAGCTTCAAAAACATCAAACCGCCAGTTAGTGAGCATCTGTGGCAGGAAAGGCTGGGCATGCTTCGGCAGTGTTGTGAATGAAAAAAATAAAAGAGGGCAACGAAAGGGAGTAATTGTATTTAGAATCCGATTCGCGCACAGGCATTATGCGTGAAAGTCAAGTATTTTGCCATAGGGGTAGGATATTTGCGTGAAACAACTTAAAAGAAAATATTTTGTCATGGTGTCATATCTCACAAACGTCCATTGTAGATGCTGTATGCAGTATGGGCTTTCGAAACAATATAAAAACATTTCATATCAGCTCCTGCAACTCGCTGAGCCATGGGTTATCATTGCATAACCAGAAGAAGTATGTTTCAAACCGCTTGTGAGGAAATGCACATTAGGGCAGTTCAAATGAACTGCCCGTAGCGGGATATTCATTTCGATAAAACTTACGAATGGATTTTGATGAGAGCACCACCCTTACGTTCGAACGTAGGATATCTCTTCAGCGTCTAGGTAGTTGATAGGGAAAGCAAACCAATGATCAATCTTGTAACGAAGGAAAGAGGTTACTAGGAGCCCCCCTCCTTCCCTAACACCACGTAGCTAGATACCTGAAAGTGTGTTCTTTCCTCAAATAGTCGAAGCCTTCTGTAGGTATTACCACCCTCTGGGGGAAGAAAATCCCTCTACTGGCGTACCCGCCGTGTACCCATAACTACAGAAAACGAAGAAAGAAGTCAGTCAAACCAGCAAGGCTGAAATCAAATCAGTAAAAGCTGCGTCAGAGGACCCAGGTTTTCTAGGACTTCGCAAGTCATCGACTGTCAGAAGCACAGAGATCTGTGGAATTTTTCATCATAACAATGTAAATTCTTGAGTTGGCCCCAAAATGTATCATAACTACTGAAGTCTGTACATTCTTTTAAGTACGTGTCACTGCAAAACAAGAGTCATAAATAATCAAGTTTCACTGCTTCTGCTTCGAGTTGAGGGCATAGCATACGAATATGTATGTGCGAAACACAGAACCAAACAAAATTGCAGCGTACAAATCTAGCAATAATCCTAAATGATATAGGTTGGCAAAAATACGTAAAAAAAGAAAGCACCCACCTTGATCAGTTTACTTTAAAATTTGGGGTGCTTGTCTGGGGCATGCCAAATGAAAATTCACGTGCGAAAGCCTGCGCGCTTGACGAATGCAATGAAATCACTCATGCTGCCCAGCCATCATTTCGCAAAAAAATAAGAGCTAATCTAAACAATACATATAATTTATTTTGTAGATATATATTATTTTGTAGAATATACCATAAGCATAAAAAAATAAATATTTTAATATAAAATTATAATTCTTCACCGCTACAAGCAAAAATAAATAGCTGGCTATGCTCTTCATAGTGAAGCAACGTGTTGAACGGAGAACTACTAATAAGTTATTCCTTCACATGACAATGTTTCTTGCGACATTCATGCCATTTATCAGCAGAGTCTGTGCTGCTAAACACGGAGCGTAAACAAGGTTGAATGGAAGCGGAAAACTTACGACAGAGAGCAATAAATAGGCAATACATTAGGTACGCGGTGAGGGCCCCTCATAGCGGCAATAAGAAAAACAAGCCCACATCAAATGAGAGATCAGAAAACTCTTCGTCCGCTTCAGAGCTTCTTGTTAATGCTTGTTCATGTTGTCGTCGTCAATTTTAGCGCTCCAAAACAATGCATGACCGAAAACATCGTGATGACTCTGCAATTTAATGCTAATACACGTTATAACTGCGCACCTCTTAAAGTTCACATGAAGTTCCCTGGCCATGCTAAAAAGTTGTAATGAGACAGCACACGCGTTTTTTCTCCTCTGCTTAACGTTTTTTTCTTTTCCCCCAAGCGCGTACGCAGATTTGTACCCACATGCACTCTCTTTGCCCACGAAGTTGTTCAGAACTTTCAAGAAGAATTTTCCGGTGGATGCTTCTACTCTCGTTTTTTCAATTTTTTTTGGTGGTATCGCTCGATGGATTCGTACAGAAAATAAAAAGTGGTATAGCCTTTCCGTGTTTCGTTTTTCAATGTCATACTTGTATTTTGTAAAACAAAACACTTCATAGCGTCAATTTAGTGATAGTGTTTTGGGTGTTTGTAAAACAAATCCGTGCACACTGAAGGCGTACATGAGAATGTGCTACCCTCGCTTATCCAGGCACGCTATCAGAGCATAACCTCGCTAATAATACAAGAGTGAAGCAAGAAGTTGGGAATGAGAATAAACAGTCAGAAGCTGAGATGTGAGGGTATCGAGAAAGGAAAGGCGGAGGGGAGAGCAAGGAATGGTACAGCAAAAATGTTTCGAACACTTTTACAAATCGATACCTGCCGCATTTAGAGTGGAAGCTCTAACCATGTAGCGACCGCTTTGGCGGCTGCATGGTTGTTTATGTGTACTCATCTCTAAGGCTAGCACCATAGGGTTCTGCAACTCAGGGCATAACTTGACCGACCAGAGCGATGTTGAAATAGTCGAGCATCCGCCACTGCTGTTGGAGGCAAAGAATTGCTACCTTCATAGGCACCCGCTGGTTAACTAAGTACTAGGGCACTTCTGACTTCGTGCTCGGCAAACGAAGTTTAGAGTCGCAAGGGAGGACATTCACCCAGTGAGAAATCGACAGCATACGACCGCCAGACATAAAGTTATGGTAATGCTTTCTTTTATGCGAAGTGAGCTATTTACCTTTATTGCGTTCATGCTTGTAAAATACAGAAATGCATTACAAAAAAGTGAACAAACACGAGAAAAGTAACGAGAAACAATAAGGTTCACTCAGTTGTATAACTCTATCGGGTTTGGCATCAGTAGGGTCATCTGCATGATTGTTTGTTTTTTGTAATGATGTCCTTAAACACCCAAGGTATTGAGGAACAAGGTGATTTGTGTTGGGAAGTGATAATATGTTCTACGAGTATCCTCTTATATATCGCTTTTAGCCCGTAATAGCTAATGCTAGGTCGGTCCTCATGTGCGAAGTCATGATGCTGCATTTCGCTCACTCGCAAAATATAAAGGGTTCCTTGTAAATCAACAACCTTTCAAATCACGAGGCTTTGTATATCACTTGCAGTAAACTAAGCCGAGTAACTACTCACCTATCGCAAAAACGTTTGCTTCCATTGCACTATGCTGAAGTTTGAACAATATCATGTGTGCATAACTAAATATAGCAATGTTGCCCTACTCACATGGGTTACAGTGAACAAAAGCTTGCAAAACTACGTATCAGTTAGTACTGAGACAGAAAGGCCGAGCAAGATTTCGGAGTGTGAAATGCGAAAAAGAAATACCAATATGTACAAACAGTTCAGCACCAGCGTATTGACAGATCACAAGCATGCTTCAAACACAGAGTGTACTTTACAATACTTTGATTTGAACTAGTTCAGTAGTATGTCTAAAAGATAAAGTAAGCAAACCGAGTTATGTTCATGCGTGAAAAATGGTTTATAAGAGTTCGTTGCAACGTAAGAACCACTGGGTCCAATATGTGATTGGAGAAAAGATGCTCTAAAAGTCAGGTTAACAAGGTGCTCCTACTTTTACCAAGATAAAGAAGGGCAACAAAGCAGCTTGGTATGCTGCAAGTGCACTGTGGCTGCTACTGAAAACAGTGTATTTTCAAGGCGCTTCTTATGCGCTTCTCTGGCCAACCTGTATTGTGCAATATCATTCTCGGCTGGAAAAGTTATAACGGTACAGTGAGGTCATTTGGCTTTGCGCCAGCATGTTTCTGCAGAGGAAACTGACAGCAATATTAGAGTCCTCAGCACTCTAACATTACGAAAATGAAACGTCGCGGTAAATTTTCTTGTTTATTTATTAGGGCCACCGTCTACCTTGGCTGATTTTGCTTCAGCTCATTAAAGTGAAGGCAGTTTGTTCATCCGCTTGACATCGTCTATTAAGAGAGCACTGACATCAAATTTACTCCCGCCAAGATTTTTCATCAGCGAATAGCTATAGACGTCGCAGCTGCGATTCGCGACCTAGAACGCAACTGAGGGATGTATAACTATCCCTTTTATTGATTCATATTACTGTGATCTAGAACTATTCAAAAACGGCCGGCAATCCCACCATTTTTAGCGCTGGAAGCATAAGCAGTAGCGCTACCTCGCGGTCACCACCAGATCACGCCGCAGCTGACCACTTCTTCACAGAAAAGAGTGACGCCAGGCTCAGCTGCTCCGCAAACATTTCGTTTGCTAGGCGGACACATTCAGTCATGCCTTGTCACCTGCATCACTGTCGTCGCCGTACAAAGTGTCGACTCGGGTTTAATACGATAGTCTGGAGCTTGGAATCCCCGCGATTCACGACGTCGCGAATTATTTTTGCTTCGATCGAACTTTTGCCGAACAGTGATTCCCAAATGGACGCTGTTCCAAGCAGCACTTCAGAAGTGCCCGAAGATGCACGCCAGCCATGTTCGCTCGTGTGTCTTAGTTAGATATATTGGTGTGTTTTGGCGTGAAAAGCATTCAGGTATACGCAGAGGGGCCAATGCAATACAATAGCACGAATGAACATCTGCGGAAAAATAGAATACGTTTTCTGCTTGTCAGGTTCTTTTTCGCGCCTTCAAATGGCCCCACTTATTCAGCATCTTGCGGGTAATACGACTTTACCACTTTCACGTGGACGCAAAGTCTACAGATGAACTAAAATTCAACGATACCTGCATGTTACTTGTTAGCGATTGTATCAGACTACACGATCTACCACTTTTGATAGCTTGTGGTCGTGTTGATGTGTAACACATACGTGATATGAAAAAACACTCTCATTGCGCTTTTTCCGTGCTTCGAACAAGACGACTGCAACTCACCTGCAACTCACAACGATTCCCCACCATGCTGACCGACAAGCACATGTTTAATCATGCTCTTTTCATTCGCCATTCTTTTAAAAGTGGTTTTTATTTTGATAATTTCACGAAATCGTTCAAACTGGTGCGATGAAGATCAGACGTGACGAGCCACGGCCGGGCTAGACTGCATCTGCGAGCGCTAGCTCGGCCCTAGACCGGCCGTGGACGAGTGAGTGCGTTTCTGCACTTCGGCGCCAGTCGGCGCCACGATAAGAACATTCGGATCGTTCACGTCATTGCTACTAGGGCGTCGTCACCTGGATGGTATTAGTGGAAGGTATCACACCGAACACGTACCACTATTGTCGATGTGGCAGGGCAGTCTATTTTTCGTTTTTTTCTCCTTAGCTTTTTCACGCTGTTTGACATCGAATTAAAATAGCTTCCACGCGACGGCTGCCGTTCAAGTTTGGCCAAGAAGACCTATGCATACCAAGCGATCGAATGATGGGCACATCTCGATCTTGAAATTTGATGTCAGTGCTCCTTTAACTTCTTAGTGCGGCACAATTGCTGAGCAGTGGTAGAGAAAGGAATAGCAGCAAGTGATGTGCCCCATTAAGTTATGTATTGCGAAAGAATCGCGGCAGTTTTACTTAACAGTCACTGGGCTTGCGAAATATTTACTTCCATGCTACGCAATGGGAAATTGAATAGTATAGCGCCAGAACTAGCAATGCCCGAACTTCTTTCTCCATTGAGGCCTCACATGATCTTAACAAGCCTACTCACTTGGGTGTGCTCCAACTGAATATTTCTGTGTTTCCTACCTGAGCATCTGCCCTGTGCATAATGTTATTGCTATGGCGATTTTATGGATAGTCTCAGCTAATTGTTGCCGTGTTCAGCACACACACACACAAACACACACACACACACACACACACACACACATATATATATATATATATATATATATAAAGGCTGCATTTTCGATGGAGGCGGAAACGGTGTAGGCCTGTGTGCTTAGATTTGGGCGCACGTTAAAGAACTCCAGGTGGTCGAAATTTCCAGGGCCCTCCACTACGGCGTCTCTCATAATCTTATGGTGGTTTTGGGACGTTAAACCCCACATATCAAATTATATATATATATATATATATATATATATATATTGTCACGTGATTACAGAACGACCACAACGTCTGTTCACAGGAGCAGCACTGGACGTCGAGCCGAACCGAACGTTAGAGCACGAGCACACAAACCATCCTCTTATTCTCTCACACCATGGCACATACTCGCATTGGCATGGCTAAACCTCGTTCCATGCCTGTGGCATTACCCCCCTCCCTTCAAAAAAAAAAGTACCACCTCGATGAGCAATGCCGATTAAAAGTTAAAGTAATCGCGTACACGCACAAAGACGCATGATGAAGCAGTGTCAGGTGACTCGGGGGTAGTGTGGCTTCATCCGTGACACATGAACAATGTCGGCCTGCTGGGAACGTCGATACCGCTGAGCTGTGTCTTCAAGCAGAATTTCGTAGTTGACATCTGTGAGCCGCCGTAGTATTCTATAGGGACCAAAGTAGCGGTGAAGTAACTTTTACGAGCGGCTCTTTTGGCGAACGGGGATCCACAGCCAGACCAGATCACCGGGTTGGTAAATGACATGGCGATGACGGGAGTTGTACCTCTGCGAGTCGATTCGTTGTTGTTTTCGGATCCGCTCGAGTGCAAGCTGGCGGGCCGCGTCGGCGAGCCGGATAAAGTCGTTCGCATCAGTAGGAATATCGGTCATGTCAGGCAAGAGCATGGCATCAAGCATCGTAATTGCTTCTCGGCCGTGAAGCAAACGGAAGGGAGTGAAACCCGTAGTCTCTTGAACCGCAGTGTTGTAAGCGAACGTTACGTATGGCAAAATTGCATCCGAGTTTTTGTGATCACGGTCGACGTACGTAGATAGCATGTCAGCGAGCGTCTTGTTTAATCTCTCCGTCAGACCGTTGGTTTTTGGATGGTATGCGGTTGTTTTGCGATGAGCCGTTCCACTAACTTTCGTGACGTCTTGCATCAATTGGGCTGTAAAGGCTGTTCCACGGTCAGTGATAAGAACTGTTGGCGCTCCATGGCGGAGGACGATGTTGTTGATGAAAAAATACGCAATCTCATCGGTGGTGCCTCGTTGTAGGGCTTTCGTTTTGCAGTACCTCGTTAAATAGTCAGTAGCGACTACGATCCAGCGGTTGCCATCATATGACTTCAGGAAGGGCCCAAGCAAGTCCATGCCGATTCGTTCAAGCGGTTGTGACGGGGGTGCAACAGGCTGCATTAAACCAGCAGGGCGCACAGGTGGGGCTTTACGGCGCTGGCAAGGATTGCACGTTTTAGCGTAGTGCTTGACAACCTGGGTGAGCTTCGGCCAGTAGTAGCGAGTCTGAATCCGGGCAAGGGTACGTGCGAATCCTGGGTGGCCGGAGGAAGGCTCGTCGTGGCAGGCAGACAAAATGTCAGCACGTAGCCCTGGTGGAACGATGAGGAGGTACTCAGTCACATAAGGTTCGAAGTTCTTTTTGTAGACGATGTCGTTGCGGAGACAAAATGACCCTGAACGTGCGAATGTCGATGGTGGACTCGACCTGCGACTTTGAAGGTACTTGATAAGTTGTTGGATCTCTGGATCATTCCACTGTTGCTGGGCCAAGTCAGATTCACTGACTGCACAAAGGAAATGGCCATTGGTATCATCGTTCCTCGATGTCGTCGCGAGGGGTGCGCGCGAAAGGCAATCGGCATCCGTGTGCCTTCGGGCCGACTTGTAGACGACTGTAACCTCAAACTCTTGAAGGCGTAAGCTCCACCTCGCGAGGCGCCCTGAAGGGTCCTTGAGATTGGCCAGCCAACAGAGGGCATGATGGTCGGTAACTACTCTGAATGGACGGCCATACAGACACGGTCGGAACTTTGTTATCGCCCAAATAACAGCAAGACATTCCTTCTCCGTGGCCGAGTAGTTAGTTTTCGCAGATGACAGAATGCGGCTAGCATAAGCGATGGGACGTTCAGCGCCGTCTCGCCACTGGACGAGCACTGCACCAAGACCGATGTTGCCTGCGTCAGTGTGAAGTTCGGTGGCGGCATCTTCATCAAAGTGCCCTAGTAAGGGTTCACTCTGAAGGCACTGCTGAAGCTGGAAAAAAGCGGCTCTCTGCTCTGGACGCCACACAAAAGGAGTATCCTCCTTCGTTAAACGGTTAAGGGGTTCAGCGATGTTGGCAAAGTTCTGGACAAAGCGCCTGTAGTAGGCGCAGAGACCCAAAAACCGGCGCAAATCCCGTTTGTTCGAAGGTGGAGGAAATGCAGCAACAGCCATGGCCTTTTATGGGTCTGGACTAATGCCATCGTGACTGATAAGGTGGCCGAAGAACTTTAGTTCTTCTTAGCCGAAATGACACTTCGCCGGTTTTAGCGATAGGCCTGCGGATCGATTAGCGACGAAGACGGAATGAAGTTCTTGTAAAAGTTGCTCAAATGTTTTGGAAAAAACAACGACGTCGTCTAAGTACACGAGGCAGGATTCCCACTTCAGGCCAGACAAGACGGTGTCCATCATCCTTTGGAACGTTGCCGGTGCAGAGCACAATCCAATTGGTAACACTTTGAATTCGTAAAGGCCATCGGGAGTTATGAATGCTGTTTTTTCCCTGTCACGTTAATCGACCTCGATCTGCCAGTAGCCGCTGCGTAAATTCATTGAGGAAAAATATCGGGAATGTTGAAGTCGATTCAGTGAATCATCTATGCGTGGGAGAGGGTAGACGTCTCTTTTCGTCACTTTGTTGAGCTTCCGGTAATCGACGCAAAATCGAGGAGTGCCGTCTTCCTTTTTAACAAGTACGATGGGTGACGCCCATGGACTGGTTCTTCCAAGTCGCGACTAGTGTCGGGACCTTGCTGCTGATTGCAGTGCATACAACGCTACCCAGCACCTCCACCAGAAAATGTCACGTGATTACAGAACGACCACAACGTCTGTTCACAGGAGCAGCACTGGACGTCGAGCCGAACCGAACGTTAGAACACGAGCACACCAACCGTCCTCTTCCTTTTTCACACCATGGCACATAGTCGCATTGGCATGGCTAAACCTCGTTCCATGCCTGTGGCAATATATATATATATATATATATATATATATATATATATATATATATATATATATATATATAGAGAGAGAGAGAGAGAGAGAGAGATACAAAAGGCGGAAAGAAAAATAAAGTGGAAAAAATATTTCCAAGGCACCCGCCGGAGATTCGAACTGGCACCCCGCTCTCCTCGGTGCACTGTGTTAAAACTTCACCGTGCTGCTCACGATATCAGACTCACTAAGGACAACCTATATCAAGGACAACCTTCCGTATTTCGTATTCCCTCCAACAGTATGTGGTCCTCACGCACAGGTGAGGACCACATACTGTTAGACGGTTGAACGACACCGTCATCAAGCATCTCATTTACCTGCGTCTCTATGGCCTCGCGTTCTTCATCTGAAACACGGTACGTTTGCTAGCGGATTGGACGAACATCATTGTGGGTAATAACTCGGTGCTTCGTAAAGGGCGTTTAACCAACAGTCAAACTAAAAGACGAAACTAAAATAAAATTCTTTCAAACGGGTGGTAAATACAGCCTTCCTCTCGTTCCAAATCTTCGAATTGATGTCGATATGGTCCAGAAACTTGCCTCCATAATTCAGTACATCGAACGCGAAGCACTTCGTGACATCCACTACAGGGTCTCCAAAGGCCACAGTGGTGCCACGGAAAAAAATGTCGGTGCTTAAAGTTGAAATTCGAGAAAGGCACCTGTGACCGTCCGTCACGAACTAGCACAGCGCTCCGCATACACATTCAAGCAGCAAAAAAAAAACAGGTTGCTCTCGGCGACCACCCCACCGTCATGGAGTTCATCAGATAAGACTTCCATTACAGCACAGCCCACTCCACTAAGGTTTCCAACTCACCATTAGGTTTTAATTGGGATATATATAGTTACACTATCACAAATTCTTTCTGAGTGAAAAAAAAACTATTATTCTGTTTAGTGTAGCGGAAGTTGTTACTCATGCGCACGTAACGAGTTCTATGTTTAGGGTCACATTCTCTTGAAATTTATGACGAGCGTCATTATTCTGTTGAAATATTGCTCATTTTTTATACTAAATATATGTACACCTGCAGTGCTTCGCTGACCTTATTGTCAGCAACCTAATACTCATCTGTATGACGCCCGGTGTATATCCTAACACGCCACGTACTTAAAGCAGCGTCATTGTGTGGGGCGCCAAAATTCGATGTTGATGGTTGAAATCTTAGAAGCTCCCGTACAAACAGTGCAGTCGTAATAGGTATACGGTAGGTAACTGTACTCCCTCAAAGTGATGTCAGCACTTTATCGGACAACTCTATCCGAAATAAAAATTAATGGACCTTGTGGCCAGTCTACAAACTGCCCGCCTTTCACCATCAGGCTCCGATAACACCAACGCTGTCATTTCATAATGAGGAACATCAGCCCGTGAAAACGCAACCTACATTATGTCCTCATACGTTGTAGGCTTTCGCAATTGCCGATACCAGTATATGCGTGCACACTTAACAAGATTTACGCCATTGCAACCTTCTCGATTCAGAACATTGTGAGCCACGCTACCTCAGCATTAAAATTGTAGTTTGAACAAGAGGGATCGTGTTGACTGCATCATCAATTTTTGTATTTGACGTTGTGTATGACCTTCTACAGCACCTGCTTTTTCTTTTGCACCATGCTGACAAGAATTCTAAAGTGTCTGATGGCGCAAGCGTTCCCACCATCTACTTCCCAGGAGAGAAGATCTTGCATACTGAAAAACTAATTCTGGGCCTAGAAAAGCCGGTCAACATCATTTAAGAATTCAGCTTCAACTTTGTTTAGCGATAATGCTGGTGTGGTTAAGCAAGCGCAGAATCCTACTGGTAACATTTTGTAGACCTTAACTATTTCCTAATTTTGTTGTTTTGGCGTGCAAGACGAGCCTGTTAAAATTCGACCTATTATTCATGAGTGTTGTACTTTACCTCCCATGGAGCGCCGAGTTCCCGAACCCCTGTTCAACATTTACCCACTAGCGTGACAGAGTGCATTACTGTAGTGTATTTCGTGGTGTCTTAATTCCCTATGGTCTGTGTGAATACATGCAAATTTCGGACGCTGAGAAAAATATTGTGATCTAGCGTGGTGTCATGAAACAAGCAGGAGAAATCACCATAAATCTTCAAGATAAATAATTTTCTCACTTGGGAAACCCAAGGTATACGTGCGGCTTTCTTGAAAAAATTATACCACATTCTCACAATTGAAACTAAATGATTGGGAGAGGAAAGGGAAAGATAATGCATTATATTTCTTATCACACCTGAAAGTTTTATCATGCGTGAAATTACTTTGACACTGAGAGTATCTTTCTGTGGAGCTCTACGTCATAAAACGGTGGTGGCTTACCACTGGCAAGATTTATTGCGCGAATGTTCTGAACATGTATATAGAAGATATACGCTTATTTTGAAGGCCCATTACTCTTGCTAATACTTCAGTTCATATTTGATGAAATTTAAAGTTTCCAAACCACGATGTGAATAAGAAAGACAGTGTACTAGAGGGCTTCAAAAATATTAAACACGTGGGGTTCCTTAAGAAGCATCCAAACCTAAGTACACCGGAATCGAGTATTTTCGCCTCCCTAGAAAATGCGGCTGTCCGGTATCGGACCCCATTACCTGCGAATCAGCAGTCAAGCATCATGGCCTCTAGACAATTGTAGCGGGTTCGTCGTTCAACAATGAAATAAGCAATACTTTGAAACTATTTGTTGCTTAGTTCCATCGCAGTTTCAGTGACAATCCTCAAGAACGTACACATCGTACATCTCCAGTCTTCTCCAAACCAATATTTTCAAGAAAAGCCTTTATATAACGGCAAACGGTACATACGTCTTCAATATTGCATTGTAAATTAGCTTCTAATAACATACTTGGAAGAATATCTGAGCCAAATATGGTTATTACGTTAGAGATGTTGGACAGAGCAGGTTTTAGCCAGTCAAAGTTTTGGACATTTATGTAGCGAATGTGGGAAATCAAAAGCTAGCTGTTTTTCTTGGCTAAATTCAAGTGATGATGCTTGGTTATCTTATTGATTATCATTCGTGACGATTATTGGCCTATGAGATGTCCACTTCGGGACGTTCTCCTCTCTAAATGAGTGCCAATAAGCTTTATGTGGCTCGCATTTATTATACTTTTAAGCTAAAAACAATTCAAAACACGCGACAGTGAAATAGACGGAAGAAGCGCTGACTTACAACCATGGTTTTATTCCAGTCGCGGGAGTATGACTAGAATAAAACCATACATGAAAGGAGGAGCAGGAGACTACATGAAAAGAGGAGCAGGAGAACAGTGATATGGAACTTTGGTTAATCAAGTATTTGTATGAGTGTTAAGAAAACTGTGAAGAAGCCTTCATCTACTTCACAAATACGCAACTTCTCTGGTGAGGAGCGCTAACGAAGGTACACTCACGCACATATCAGAGGTGATATGCACATGATTGTGCCCTTTCGCTGTCTTGGATTTGGCGTTGTTTTCACTTTGTTGGTCAAGTATCAACTGGCCCAAATAAGCACTTTAGTACGTATTAAAATTTTTCAAATTCTTCTTTTTGTCCTTGCATCTGCTTCACTGACTTACTCAGTGGCGTGTCTAATCCCTGAGTAGCTATTTCGTTGCTTTAATTGGCCATTGGTTGTCTTGACTACGCATGTATTGGCCATTTCTTCCACCTAATGTTGACTGTTCACAAATGTTACTGCATCGTGTTTGTTTTCTCACCTATTATGCTGTCTTTTGATTCCTTATAGTCATTCCTAATATTTACCGTTTCATTGTACATTCCACGATCCTATACACTTTCAATATTTCTGTTGTTATTCTACAAAATTGAGCCCTATATGCCATACTTAGTATTAATGCTCAGGTAGTGCAAGCTCCATAGAGGCCCTTCATTATTCAGCAACTTCAATCGGCTATGAAGTTTGATGCTGATGAGCTGTTTACTTCAGTGAACATCGTAGGTTGAGCACGAGAAACAGTTCAATTGAAAAAAAAATTATACGCACCCTCACTTTTCTATGGCACGGTGTAAATAATTGTGGTGAGCTTATCACATTGTAGATACAGAGTGTTTTTGTGTAAAAAGGTGTAAGTCTGCATGGGCGAAACGTGCTGCATATATCAATGGCATGTATGAGGCTTCTGTGGCGCTTGGGATATGAGCACATTACGGGCCGAATTCGTGTGGCCGTTAATAAATATCCCTTTTTGAGCTGGTAGAACAAACAACTTGCATTTAAAAAATAAACAGTTTGTGGATTCTACGAAATACATAAAACGTGGAAGGCAACTGGAGGTAAAAAAACAGGGAAGCATAAAGGTCGCACTTATTCTGAGCAGTTCCGAGAAGCCGCAGCATCGTCAGTAAGTGCGCTCGACTCGCAAGAGCCATATTGACGGAATCGCTGGGTGTTATTGCGTGGGCAATTCCTCTGTCATGAAGTATAGATGGTGGGTCAGTCACATGAGCACCTTCGGAACTCTTTCATAGGAGACATAAATACAGTAAGACGAAAGCTGCAAGTAAAAGAAACGAGGCCTATGCAGGCCGATATTGTGTGGTGACCAAGAAAAAGGTGATTCAGTGCTTCAAGAAAAGGTAATATAAGAGAAGATATACGTGCAATCAGCCAGGAAGTGAACCATTGATTCTTTTTATTACAAGTAGGTGGCTCATCTTGTTGGCTACATTTGGTGCTTCTTTTGTTCGACGTCTGCAATCTTGTCGGTATCTCGTCCTAATCTATAGTGACCCAATATTTGGCGTCATTCTGTTTTTTCAATAAAAGGTATAGCGACACTTAAGCGGAATCTTTGCCGTCGCCACCGGCGGTGTTGTGAGGCCTAATATAAGGTTTATGTCAATAATCTCACCACCTACGTTGCATTCTTTATGCGCAAGGTAAAGCATGCCAATGCTCGCACACGATGGCAGCTCGGCTGGTGCCTAAATGCACCGGCCTCTAGGTGGAGAGGTGGGTGAGGAGAGACTGATATTCTTTTGACCAGCTGTGAAAGACCATATGTGAATGCGCGTTGTACGTAAAAATTATGAGCAGGCTCTCAGGCGTTCAACACTAACATGTTGAACGAAGGCTAATTCGGGATAAGGAATGCAAATTATTTCCTTTTTATTCTCTTCAGCTTGTGTTCTATGGACGCTGTTTCCGCATGAAGACGTATATCCGAGCCTGCATAACGATTTGGGGCTACATTCATCGCTATATGACGTACCTTGAGCAATTCCACATAGAAGTTGTAAGACTGAATTGTTGCTGTGCGTTTTAATCTGTCAGTACTGCGCTGTCGTCCCTACGGTATTTCTACAGAAATATTTGACTTGAAGTCACAGACAATCGACGCGTGTCCTGCTGACGTGGCATAATTTGTGCACGCCGACGTTTCGTTGAGCCAGGGCAGGTCGCATGTTCAGGAATTGAGAAGTCTGATTTCGTGTAATACTCTAGATGATTGATGTATGATCCACGCATTGTATTTCTTACATTTCTCGTTAAAGTGGTGGCAAAAGAAAATAGTCTGCTTTCGCATTAACCCTGACATAAGCTGCTTTTGTTGGCACAAATCATCGTCGTTAAAATATCAATATAACATACACGCGCAATACAATTGTGCTGAAGCAGAACAGTGCAGCAAGTAAAATAAAGTGAAACAAACACAAGAAAGTAAATTACTTTTCTGGCGTTCAAGAAATGTTTGACTAATATGCGGTCATGACCAATGCAACGTGTAATAAACTAATCCTTTTAAATGTTGATAAAAGAACACAAGTTTCCCGAATTCATTTTCTTTTTGTCATAACATTCCCTAAATATTTTTATAACAAAAACACTCTTGGGATCTACTCGAATGTATCATAGGAGGAGGCGTAGCTATAATTATTCACTCTGACCTTCGCTAGTTGAGGTGTAAAAGCCCATTTGATATTGAATGCATAAAGTATAAAGCACCCTTTGCGTACTATTCTGTAAATGGGTACTGTTTGTCACCCTTCTTAGACGCCATTGAGTAGACCGCAGATATTAGCTTCATTTATACCTACGCAGTCAATACGTTTTCCAGTTTATTATTGCTTGGTGATTTCAACTTTCCGAGCATTGGTTGGTCAACCCTCACAGCTTCAGGACAGGAAACTTCTACATTCAGAGAACTGGTAAGGTAAATAATCAACAGCAGCAGTATTGGCACCTCATTAGTATATTTCATTTTTCTTGATGAGCAATCGTTTCAAGATGACATGTTAAATTATCGAAAGTTCATCGGATCATTACCTTCTTTGTGCTTCTGATCGAATAAATGTCCCGAAAGGACGTTATGTTACTGCACATTTACTGGTTTCAACCGAGCTATGCAATTGCATATTATTGGCCATTTACACCAACAGTTTCTACTTCTGACGAACATTATGTCTCATTTAATATCACTGCCTTAGTTACTTCCTTTCAAGATTTGTTCAAGACTTATATTTATCGTGTTATATCTTGTGAAGCAGTAGACACACACGCTTGAATAAACGAGACTACTCGTGAAATTCCGCACCTTTCTTCCCATGCAATTACCTGCAACGCGCAGAAAGCAATCATGGCCTAATTTAATGCTGGAAGTTCAGTCACACAGAGCGAAACTTTCACCTAAAACAGCAAACACCGTAGGTTTTTACTTGAGTCATACCTTTCCCACTATACTCGCATTGAAAAAGGAGAAGTTCTGGCCTTCTAACTAAACTCCAGGTGTCTCGTCCAATTCACCTACAATTAATCGGGAAACGACCAAACTCGCTGGAGATTGAGAGAACGTTTATAGTTACTGTGAGTTATTACTCTACATTACCTTGAGTGTCATCTTTTTTATTGCAGTAACCATGTTGACATAGATCACAGAGAAGTGAGCGAGGATAGCATCATAAATCTTAGTCTCACAAAGTCTTGGCCTAAAAGGAACACAGCGCAGATATAATTTCAAATCATTACTTTTTTCGTTACATTTTGTGCTTTTGTCACAAGCGTATCATTCCTTTTTTTAAATCCTTGGCTACTATGTAGTAACCTGATCTGGGAAACTCAAGGATTCTTTCCTAATTCATATGTGGGTGAAAACCGCCGGCGTTCTTGAAGGAAAGTTATTGCAGAATATTGTCTACAACTAAACAGCAGGTTGTTTAGCTTACCTTCTTAACTTTCACATCGTGTACTTTTTGACTCTACTAAATACCCAACAGTCGAGGTGCCGTTTGGTGTACCGCAGAGGCCTATGCTCAGCTCTTTCTTGTTCGCACTTTACATATCTAATCTTGCTTATGTGATTTCTTCAAACATACATTTTTACGCGAACGACCAGGCCATGCATTTTGTGGTTATATCAAAACCCCATCATGTCCATCTAGGCAGTTTGTAGTGCATTTTGTGCAAACAACGGCAGTTCATCTTCAACTTCAGCAATCCAGTTTTTTTTTCTGATTATCAAGGCGCCATTCTGTATCTCATTATACATATCTCTACAGCAATCAATCTAATCACAAAGTTATTCATTAAGTGAGTTTGCGAGTTTTTTTAAATATATATATATATATGGATTTCCTCGTGTTTAAATACCATACAAAAATCTATTCTATCCCTTAGTTATTTCCAGTGCATTTTATGGGCAACTTCATACAATTCTGCAGTGAATGAAGACGGCAGTTTCATAACAAGGTCGTTCACTTGATGAGCTGGTGAGCAGTTTCTTTTTTGCAGGCATCGTAGTGAACATACGACGAATACTTTTGCTTTTGTTCCTTTGCTTATGTGTGCCATAACGTGCTCCAAAGGATAGCATTCTTGGCATCCTAAAAAGTCGTTCTGCTGTTTTGCTATATAAACCGAAGAATGTAACTGCGAATACCCACCACTGTCGTAGTAAATCTGCTAAGAAGTGTGTGAGGCGTTGAACTGTCATTTTCTGATAACACTTCTGCAGCTTTTGACAACTTTTTCCTTTCAGCAATATAAACACGATTACTGTGCTCCGAATTCAATTATTAGATCTTCTGAAAAGAACGTCAGTTTGAAAATACTGCGGAAGTCTCACCGTGCTTTAGCAAGAACCCTGTTGCGTTTACGCTTTTCGTAATATTGGTACTTAGGCTCTGTGTTATTTTTTTTGCTCTTTCAGTAGCATAAAAGTCTAAGAAGGCCTCCTCGTATTGAAATCACGTTCACTGTTTCACTGTGCCCAACTCTTTTCTAGAAGGTTGTCACTGCATTTCAGAAACTGCAAACATTTTTTCGGGCTGTTTCATGGTGCCTTTTGTGAGCGCGCATAGCTTCGGCAACGTTACCTTTGTTATTTTTCTCACATCTGCCCGCCTTAGTTGACAAGCCGAGAACTCCTCTGGGAGACACTTAACTTAAAACGTGGTGAAAAAAAGTTAAAAGAACTTTCAAAAACTTCATTTCACTACGACTGCTTAAAAGAACATTCTTCACTTGTGCTTGAGGTGCGGTGAAGCATAGCATAAGTTTGGACAAGCTCCAAATTCTCTGAACAAGCTATGGCGGTACCCTATTTTGAACGGAAATATATCGCAAAAATGTCAACTCAAGCATTCGGCACGTACCGCGTTCTATAAATTATTATGGATTGCAGGGCCATGGGTAAGGCGGTCGACAATGTCGGGGTAGTGTCATCGAACAAGGAGCACCATCTTTCATTTATTTGTCGTACCACAGGTTGCAGAGTATGACCGTTGGTAAGGAAGAGTGAAACATTTAGTAATACAATTTTAGAAATACGGCATGTAAATCATTTATTCAGGCATTAAATGCTTGTAGCTTACATTCCTTAGAATA
Source organism: Rhipicephalus annulatus (assembly GCA_013436015.1). Lineage (NCBI taxonomy): Eukaryota > Metazoa > Arthropoda > Arachnida > Ixodida > Ixodidae > Rhipicephalus > Rhipicephalus annulatus. The sequence continues at coordinate 127,728 of WOVY01014944.1, forward strand.
TCTGCTGCCAGTGTCTCCAAGATGAACTCCAGTTAAGCGTCTTTAAACAGTGCGTGCCCGGTGCTAATCGCTGAAGGCCCTCGTAGTAATACTTTGATTGTTTGCAATATACCATGTTTCAACACCATGATTGTTCAATATATGAGCTGGGTGACATAACAGTGTGATAAGAGTGGAGCTGCACAAACGCAATCCTAGGCCATCTAGATTGAACCAATTTAAAATCATCATTATGCTTGGCCACCAACCTTTTTGAACCTTGCTTGACTAGCCCGCGTTCTCTGCGTTCTTTTTTCATCTACGCAGGGCCTAACATTGAATCTGATTACAAATAGCTTTTATTTCAACCTGACCACTTAAAATCCCGCTTACTTAATAACCGTGTTAATTCACATATTGCCAATAAAATACTTCTTTGTTACTTCCAAGACAACGAAAGTAATGTACAACAACCTCGGAAAAGAGCAGCGCTTCGAGATAGGTAATAGTGCACTTCAAGTTGTAAAAGACTATGTCTACTTAGGGCAGGTAATAACCGCGGAGCCGAACCACGAGATTGAAGTAACTAGAAGAATAAGAATGGGGTGGAGCACATTTGGCAAGCACTCCCAAATTATGACAGGTAGATTGCCACTATCCCTCAAGAGGAAGGTATATAACAGCTGTATCTTGCCGGTATTTAGCTACGGAGCAGAAACCTGAAGACTTACAAAGAGGGTTCTGCTTAAATTGAGGACGACGCAGCGAGCAATAGAAAAAAAATGGTAGGTGTAACCTTAAGAGACAAGAAGAGAGCAGAGTGGATTAGGGGACAAACGGGGGTTAAGGATATCATAGGTGAAATAAAGAAGAGAAAATGGACATGGGCCGGGCATGTAGCGCGTAGACAGAATAACCACTGGTCATTAAGGGTAACTAACTGGATTCCCGAGAAGGGAAGCGGGTTAGCGGAAGACAGAAGGTTAGGTGGGCAGATGAGATTAAGAAGTTTGCGGGTATAAATTGGCAGCAGCGAGCACAGGACCGGGTTAACTGGCGGAACAGGGGAGAGGCCTTTGTCTTGCAGTGGACGTAGTTAGGCTGATGATGATGATGATGATGATGCTGTTGATGGTGATGATGATGATTATCTCCTCTGTGAGCCAGTTTGCGCTAATTAATAAAAAGTTAGGCATGGTTTTCAGCGACGGATATGTGCCATGCTCCGGCGTGTAATAACACATGAACAATGTTTATATGCGCTAAGAAGAGGTTTTTCATCATCCATAGCGTGAAACGCCTAACAAGGACAACAGAATTACAACAGTCAGGAGCTGAACTGAGTTATTCTCAGAATCTGTTAGCTTGAAACAGATCTGGCTTGTCAACAAGTTTGATTGACAGGCACCCATGACAAAGTTCAGGCCCACCAACTACATGTGATCTTACCCGGGCGCAATACTCACGCCACTACGCAAGCAAGTCGGACGATTCCGCTATCAGCTGTAATATAAGCTCATCAAATTTATTGCAAAGCAATAATGCGTGTGCGCCCTTGTAATTTTCTAGAGTGAAAAAATTCATGCTTCAAGTAGAACAGAAAACCTAAAGAAAATAATCTCCCACGAACATGCTTGCACAATACGTGATGCTCACTGTGCAAAGGGATAGCGCGACAATGACAATGTCGTCGCTGCACTGCTGTAATGTTGAATAATTGGTGATACTGACACGTTGGTACGTGCTGTGCTGGAAACCCACCGTAAATGCTGCCCGCCATGCTAAAGTTTAGGCATTGGCTGAACGGCCAGCCATGTTGTACTGGTGGCTGCATTCATGCTTGTGATTATTGTCAATCCCAAAGCCAATATTACGCATATCTGAAGCTCAGCATCGATATGTAGGTAATAAGTTTTGTTGCTTCACTATAAAATACATAGATACGTAATTCCACAAAACGTAGTGTTGCTTAGGTTGCGTTGCAAATGCTATGCTATGCACAAAAAGCCTTCAACTGACAATGTGGGGCTGTCATCTGCCAGTGGTCCTGGATTCTGCGCAAGCTCATGTTTCTCAAAGCCACTACCAACTGGCCTTCATATCTCACACCGCCATATCTCACGCGGATGAGACCAAGACCCACCTAATACGGCTGACAGAAAACAATTGTCCTTTGACGATCTTTTCTGCGAATCACGTCTATACGTGACCTAATTTTTCTGAACGCTGCTTTCACGTGTTTTGATTGTATTCCTGTCATAGCATTCATGGAGTGAACTGAGAGCACACTCGCTTTTACAAGACGCTCGGGCCATCCTGCACACCACTCGTCTCGTCCACTTCGCGAAACAACGCAGAAAGGGTCTGGCTAGTATAATCCACGCATGATGAAACGGGGAGCGAGAAGCTGTAAAATCATTTGCTCTGTGACCCATAGCACCTTGTTCCCCAGGGACCTTAGAAACTCCCAAGGCGGTAATAGCGATAAGACGTAAGTTTAGAAATGATGATGAACTGTAGGACCAATATATTTGCAAGAGAATCAGGCTGTAAGAGAAATGTGTATGTTCATATGTTGCTTTATGGGTTGAATTCATGGGCATATAGAAAAAAAACGCAACATAGTTCCTGCTAAGTCACCCTCTCGGGTATTACCTAAATGCCAGACTCTATTTTGGGAAGGTGATTGTGATAATATGCTTCTTCTTCGTCTTCTTAGAAGAGTACTTGTAAAACTGATCCCTTTTCTGCACAGCATGGAGCCGTATAAATTAAAATTGAAATCCCGCTTGATAATTTCAACTGTATCATACTTGACAAATTTATTATGATGATTCAATAAGTTATTATATTTGTTATGATAAGCAGCTATTGCAGATGTCACGCATTAATAATAAGGTACGGTGACTTGCACATTGTACGACTGCAATAAATTATTTGCAATGCCTACTAATCAAGGCATGCCTCAAACAAAATGTCAGTCTTTTTTCGTTTAAAATAAACTGAACAAAAAGAGTAAAAACAGTCAGCTATTTCTCACAATTTTTCTGAAGTTATAACTGTTCGTGGGCATTGTAGGGCTGAAGCAGGTCAAAAGTGATTTTTCTCGCAGGGAAACCTACTTAAAATACGGAAGTCAACCTATTCATGTGTGCCCCTTAGGCTTTTTAAAGGTAAAAGATGCCGTGTTGAATACTCACGAATGCTTATTTAAAAAGTTCATTTCGCATTAACTTGTGCTGTGGTTCATCTTGACACCCTACTTTCAGGCTCTTTTGGCCATCGTTGCTTTCTTACAATCACTCCTAGTATTGGCTAAAAAGGAATTATTTTTTTGTAGGTACAGGTTACTTTTAGGTGGGCCGTTTCAATGCAAGAAACATTTGTAGGCCAGAGACGTTTCCAATAATGTGGCACATACACATCTTGTTTGGAGAAGATTTTTTTGTGCTAACAAAAAAGAGCGATAATGCAAGAGGAAGAGAAGACGCTCGAAGGCACGGATATCATTTACGGCATGCGGAGAGAATTTCGACAGCAACCGAATTCCCGTGAACGCCTACCTAAATTTAGCCACACCTTGAACAGTCCAGGTAGTTGGCGCCCACTCAGTTGCACGGCAAGTGTTAAATACGCAAATAACTTCACGTGAAAGGTACGTTGCTCTTCAGTGTAGTACCAAGTAAAGCCTAAGAAGGTCCCAAAAAGCAGCACACTCATACGAGGTAATTAAATTTCAAGCGCCAGCAATTGAAACACGACTGCGTCCGCGCACATTGCCTAGTAAGCTGCCCACGGCTTAGTTATTGCGGTATGCTGCAATGCAAGAAATATCTTCTTTTACTTTACTACGCTCTGTGTGGTGGTTTGAATGTGCAAAAAGGATCAATGAACTAAACTAACACGTCCTATTATATTGTCAATTGCGAAGCATACGTTATTTTTTACGTAGTTAGTTCTTCAGCCAGAAGATTTCACGCAATACAGTAGCAGAGTGCGCATGTCTTTCTGTTGGAGCGCTTTAAAGCTGTACCATTCAGCCTCGCAGGAATGTGAAAGGTGGTCCCTAAAATTGTGGCTGTTTTGTGTCAAGACGGTCACCCTTGTCAGACCAGTCACTGCTTCAATGCCTACTTTAACTGTCTTGGCTCCGAGAGGCAGTCGCCTGTTGAATATGCTATGAACTTCCACTCTACATTTTGCGCAAGTTTTTTTTCAGGGCGTCTACTCGTCCTCCCGCTTCACTTTTAGATGCGGAAGCATCTTATACTCGCGCCTTGTAGTGCGCCGTCCGCGCCGTCCGCGCCGTCCGCGCCGTCCGCACCGCCTTAGTTGAGCTAATTCATTACGTCTGATACAATAATCACTCGTTCTCTGCTACTGCAATATTCACGCGTTCATCAAGTACAAGGTTATTTGTTGCACTTCAAAAGCATACATGTGTCCGAGTTAAAACGGTCAAAGTTTCACATTAAATGCACCAGGAAGGTAAAGTATTGGTACGGAAACCAGTAACACAAACATGAGCTTGTACGGTAAAGTTAGCTATTTAAAACCTACGCGAGCGTCGGTGCACACTGAACCATGCCTGTGTATTCAGGCATGTGTCTAACTCTGTTACCAGCCACTAAACTGTTTTAGCGGGACGGCTCTGTGCTCTCCCATAGTTGAGTACGAAGTACTCAAAATCGTTCAACATATTAGATGCGGAAGCATCTTATACTCGCGCCTTGTAGTGCGCCGTCCGCTGAACGTTGACCGCTACCCAGACCCACCCTTTGGCGTGTGCAACTACGACTGCCACAATCGCCTTCTGCGCCCCCGCGCGGAAAGTGCGTACCAATGCATCGACCGCCGCTACCGGACCAAGTGATTACAGGGATTGCTAATCTTCGGATAACATCCTCCTTGCCCCCGGACTACATAAGCTCGAACTCGCCCAACGCAGCCTTCAATGGGCTTGGCAACACCACAGCTATGGCCACGGCCTCTTACCTGCAACGCCTTTTAGATGCGGAAGCATCTTATACTCGCGCCTTGTAGTGCGCCGTCCGCGCCGTCCGCACCGCTTCTCGAACATTCGACAGCTGACGCGCGCGCATGGGCCGTCGCCCACCATCTGTGCCGCGCGCGCTTCTCCTTCGAGAACATTCGACAGCTGACAGCGCATGCGCCGTCGCGCCGTCGCCATCTGTGCCGCGCGCGCGCTTCTCCTTCGAGAACATTCGACAGCTGACAGCGCATGCACCGTCGCGCTGTATATATACTCAAGGTCGGCGCTCGCTCGCTCAGTTGCCGCTCGTCCGTTGGTTCGTCGCAATAAATAAAACACCGCCCTTTCGCATACGTGCCGTACGTGTTCACTCATTTAACACCCCATTTCACAACCACGTTAACCAATTTAGCCATCGACCGAAGTAAGTCGCAATTAACACCCATTAACCAATTACATGCTTCCGCATCCCCCTCAGTGTTCCCCCGAGGGAAGCTGCGGGCAATTTTTTCAACTTTCTTTCCCTTTTCCCCCCCTCAGTCCAGGGGAGAAAACCGGATGGTCCAAATTAGATTTACATTCCTTCATTGTCTTATTTCTTTATTTATTCCTTTAAACTCGCAATTGGTCAAAGGATGATTTAGGAGGTGACTAATTGAACCATCATATAGCAGTGAAATATGTGTTCCACTTGTTATCCAGATTACACGTTATTTGAGACAAGTCGAAAAAACAGCTTGTTCGCAAACGATGCACGTTGCAAAAGTTCCGCAGGCTTTGAAATTTCCTTCTAGATAAATTCCCAAGAGGCATTTGCGCTCAAAAGTGAAAACGAATTCCTAGCATATCCATGGTCTAAATGGTGATGAGTGGTGCGAAGCGTCCGCCAGTCCACCCGAACTTTTGTTCATCCGTCCGTGCGCCCGCTTCTGCGTTCGTTCATACGTCCATTCATTTGTACATACATCCTTTCATGCGTGCGCCCATTCATTCTTGCCGCTGTTCATTCGTCCGTCTGCCTGTGTGTATGTCCATTCGTCTGTGCGTTCGTGCGTCCATTCATTTGTCTGTCCGTTCATCTGTCCATCTGCTTGTCGGTCTGTCCGCGCGTCCGTCTGTCCATCTAGTGAACACTTCAAGTATTCTCATCTCGCCTCTTTTCATCATATCTTTATTATATAGAAGTACCGCTATCGAGCGGACATTCCAAGAACTAAAAAAAGGTGGCTACATACTACTAGATACATCGCGGACGCACGGCCCACGGCATAGAGAGCTTCACCCTTGAAATGAAAGTGCCACCTAGCGTATCACATTTCTTTTGCTTATTCATCATAAAACTACACGGACACCATCTGTTTTCTAACATGTGCATTGGTTTATTCCACTAACAACTTTCACCTAGCACCAATAACGAAGTGGCTACGTACTACAAACATTGGGTACGACCAACCCAAGCCTTAAGGAGCTTCGCCCCTCAAATTGTGGATGAATTACCTTCTTCGGGAAAAAGCGAATGCTGGTGGGCCACGCCCCGGCACGCAACCCATTTGTCCATTTATTCTTGCCGTGACACGTGCAGTCATATTGCGATTGATGCTGCTTGCCTGAAGTCGTACGATGGCAAAGAACTTCAAAATGGCAAAATAATTGGGCTCGGGCGATGCAGATGACAACATATATTTACAAAGCCATTGACAAAGCACACTGAGATAGACACCTAGGCCTATATTGTTAACATGCCTGTACACTACAACTGTACAACTGCACACTACAACTTCTAACTGCAAGAAACGCCTTTTTTGTGCTAATGTACTGTATGCGTACCGTATTCATTGGTTAGGCACCCGACCAGTTTAACAGCAGGTGTGTGTGTGACATCCCAGAATCCATACCACAAAGAGGGAGGGGAAATATACCTGAATGACGTAAAGTGGTCATGCTACGGTGCACTGCATGCCTTTCTTTTCAAGAGATTCTATTCAGTATATACAAGGTAGCTAGCATGGACACAGTTACGCAGTATATACGGACAGGCTTGGTTCACGTCCCGAGTGCACTCTGCCAGCCACCTTGCTCCTAATGGAGACGTCGCCTTCGTCAACAACGTCGCCTCTTACGAACGAAGAGTTCATGTCGCAGGGGAACGCTGTTCCATTTGTCAATGTGGCCTTTTCACCCTAAACGCCATCTATTGTTCTAGCCGTCTTCCTAGGTACTTTCAAAATTTTTTATGTCTATCTTTTTGACCTGTATCACTGGCATGAAGACAAGTTTCCCATGGGCAGCTTCTCAGGAAAGCTACATTTTTGCGTTTGTTAGAGCTTCTTTGGCTGAAATTAAAACTTTAACTTGAGATAACGGCCCTCCATCTTTGATTACAGCATAATTGATGGCATTTGATTTCAGGGGTTTCGTGTGTAATATATAGTACAACTTTTTTAGAATGTCTTGTGAAGGGTTGGCATGAGGAGGAACGAAATTTCCGAGGCACGAAGGTGCAATAATTTCTAGTCAGTCACGCAGCTGTCATCACTGGTGCTATTTATATTCGCTGTAGGCATCGACAAATTTAGCGTTTTACCACCTCGTAGGAAATTGCTGGTAAACTGGCGGCACAATGTGTAGTGGTAAACTTACTGCTATGCAACACTAGACAGTTGCTGAGGACAGTCGAATTCTTAGTGCTCGCAATGTTGCGCCGCTATAAAGCTATAAAAAGCCTCAATTTACTCTCGCTTACTCTGTTCATTAGCTTCTTTTGAGGTTACTACATATTGTCATGATAGAATAAAGTCTTTTATACACACTCTCACAGGCACACGATACAAACGCAATACAAAACCATGCATCATTCCTCTGTCTAAGGAACCGGTATAACAGAAAAGCGAAACAAATCATCACAGAGGCAGTTGAACGATATTTTTGGATTAATAAACGCGAATCATGTCTTAGCAAACTACGGCTACATTGATTATCTATATCTATCTATCTATCTATCTATCTATCTATCTATCTATCTATCTATCTATCTATCTATCTATCTATCTATCTATCTATCTATCTAGCCGCTTACGTTTGGGCGCTCTCATGGTCACCGCCTTAACTAGGTGTGAACCAAAATTAAAATGGGAGGGTAAGTTTGATGATTATAACGCCCTGGTCAAGACATAAATTATGTCAGCATCCCGTCGCGTACGTCGTCAAACGCTTCCCACCAGACAGTGTCACATACCCATGAGCGGGTATGAGCCGTTGGTATGCGGGTATGTGCCACAGGTATGTGCCACATTCGCACTTAGTATCTACCCAGCAACGACGAGAAGGCGCAGGGGCAGTCTTAACGTGCCAGCATCAAGAAATACCTGAAATATATAAGGTCTACCCGACGAAAATATAGAAAAAATGTTAGGGACCCAGCTGCGATGAAACCCAAGCATTCTGCGTGACAGTCAAGCAATCTATCACAGAGCTACGCCCGGTCTCGGAGCTACTTTTTAAAAAGACGTTAATCTTTGTGAAACGTGAATAGTGGTTGTAGTGCGGCCAACCCATTTGATAAACGTTACACATGTACTCTGTTGGTACAGCCGTCACGTCGGGTTAACCTGAATTGTTTCTAGTTGCCATGCGCTGAAGTTGATTCGTGTAGCAGTGCCCAGGGTTAGCATCCTTGCGCGCATCAGCGCTTCATATAAGCTTCTGGTGTTGCTGATACGGATGTTCCAGTTGGCATCGTTGCCAACTGGAACTTGCTGTCTGAGCATTTGTCTAGTTGAACAATTAAGGGCGTTCAATTCACTTTCTTTTCGTTTCCGGGAAAGCAAAGCCGAATGCTTCGCGGCTCATGAGAAATGCCTGCAGGTACATTATTGCCTCTGCTTTCTGGAAGCCTTTTTATTTCTTTATCATTGTGATCACAATTTTAAATATTTTCCGGATATTCGGAATCGTGTCTTAACACCTCGGTCTCTTACGGATGTTTTTTGCTAATCTGCAATGTAGGCCTAGACCTTTTCTGCAACAAGATGTTAACATGGTAACGGCATATTGCTTACATTATTGCATAATTCACAGCAAAAACGATTGAGGTTTTACTTTCTTCTTATAAGCAGGCTTTTAAGCGCTGATTGATTGATATGTGGGGTTTAACGTCCCAAAACCACTCTATGATTATGAGAGACGCCGTAGTGGAGGGCTCCGGAAATTTAGACCACCTGGGGTTCTTTAACGTGCACCCAAATCTGAGCACACGGGCCTACAACATTTCCGCCTCCATCGGAAATGCAGCCGCCGCAGCCGGGTTAAGCGCTAATTAGTCATCTTGAGAAGTAAACCTGGTTCCATCAGTAGCACTATGACACTCGCACACTCTGCGAACGCCAGTTGACTTAAATAATTTACTTTGGTATAATTTTCACTGGTGACACCAATCAGCAGTCAATGTTATGCCTTCTCGTCTCTCAGAAAGCAGGCTTCCCACATTCTTATTATGATTTGTATACGTTTTACATAGGCGAGCTAATCTGGCCAACTGTCCGAACCAGTGCGTATGCCCTTTAAAGACGGGTGTAGCAATGAAACCGTCGATAGTTAACCCATTGGCCGAACACCACACAGTGTGCCTTTATTTCAGTAACGATTCTCTCAAGGACTGAGCTAGAAGGCCAAGAAAGTCGAGGCGAGTGTCAGAGCCAGCCCTCGGCTTCATAGGAGCCACTAGAGATCCACTGTTTCCACAGAGCAAATAGATGAGTGGGCCGGGAAACAATTGTTACGGCTGACCCGTTTCACTTGGAGGACAAGTCTCAGCGTTCCCTTGCTTAAACAAGAAAAGAAGGGATGTCGGGAAGGCCAAGAACTTTTCACTGTTTAACTACGGCAATGTGAGAAGCTAATGGCTAATTATTCGGTTCATGACCCTTTTTTGGAAACAAAAAAGGCAGTGAATTAGTTTGTGGCTTGGCATTACCTAATTGCCGACACGCACGATGAACTTGATGGCAGCTTCAATGAATACTGCGGTTGATTTTGTGGTCCTTCAGATTCTGGAGGGCTTTTTTGAGAGGAGGGTGAAAAGTTTCAGGCTATCAGTGGATGTTTATCGGAAGCCCTATGCCCCCCCCCCAGAAAAAAAAAGAATGCTTGTGGTAATTTTTTATGTAGCCATTGGAATAAGAGTTGCAGCGCAAGCACGGAAGTGCTAAAAGAAAAGTGAACTGAAGGTGAGGAATAAAAGATACAGATGACAACACGAGCGCTGACAAAAAATTGATTTTATTATTTGCAGAACACATGTTAATGTATACAATGAGGCAAAATGTGTCAACAGCAAACGTTAGCCAAGTGACACAGTTTGAGGGAGAGTCCCATGAAAATGGAGGCACAATGGTAAAATGGCTTACCCCTTTCTAAAAGTGCGAGTTCTTTTTCACGCAAAGCCATGGAAAGGTGGCTCACGCATCCGTCACCAAATTGTCTAACATGGTACGCCTCAGCAATTACGCGTGATAATTTGTCAATATGTCGTTCCAGCCAAGTCATGGCCTGAAGTCGAGGTGGCAACTTTTACAATTCATAACAAGGTTTTAAGTTGACATTTTGCAGAAATCGTTCATATGCTCTCCCAACATTTTATTTATGCAACGTCCATTTTAACCTATATAACAACGACCAAACTATGCATTTTATGAATTTATTAATGAGTTTGACAGCGCATGTCCAACTCTTTACGGTAATCCTACTGAGGCGTTCTTCTGTCAACCTGCAAATCTACTTCGCCTACTTCGCACGGGGCTGATAATACCACAACCAAACCATTTCTCGAGCCCACTTTTTTCAAGCCGTGAGATATATTGTGAAAGTAAAGAATGCCAGCCACTACTTTTTGCTCTTTCGTTCTTCCTGGCTTCTTTTGCTCTTGTTTGATTTTCTGCGGCGATGTTTCGCACACTGAAGAAATCACAGATCCCGGAAATCCCGCTGAACGAAGTCTGTTAATCTGCGTTTTACACTATCAGTTATATTATGCAGGCATGACTTCGATAAGCTAGCAATTATAGTCGACGAAGCAATCGCTCTCTTAACTAGTTTTATCTGGCAGGAAACGTAGTTTGACAAGGGCTTAACACTCCGTGGTTGGTAGTCCCAGCACACGTGATTTGAAAACATTGTGACACTAATATCCAAGAACCTCAACGACCTGTTCGGGAACTTCGCCCACCCCCATGTATTTAAAAACACCAAAACAATCTCACCTATATTTCCCATTTTTATTCAGACGGCTGCATAAAAATAAATAGCCGTCCACATATCTGATGGTGGTTTGTATAAAATCTTCCAGCTTTTCTTGAAGGATTGTGGTGACCTTGGAGAGAAAAATTTCACTCAGAACCAGGGTAACTCTTGAACCGATGCAAACTATCTTGGGTTGTCTATAAAGAAACCTGCCCCACGATACAAAAGTTGAATTCAGGTAGAAAAGCAAAAGTTCTATAAAACAACTAACATTGATGTCACTTGCAATGATGAACATTTCTTCGCGTTTATCCTTGGTTATGCTTTATCAACCATACTGTTTCATTACATAATGTTTCGTAACATTCTGGTAGCACTTTCGTGCTTGCGCTGCAACCCTTCTTAAGATGGAGTTTCGCTAACTAGCCAAAATAGCCGTTCTTTTTCATGTAGCCACGTCCTTGATCCTTCATTCCTCATCTTTACGCGGAGACAAGGCCCATAATGAACGAATAAACAGGACGATCGCTGCTCGTTCCATTTCTTCCTTGCCTTCATGACGGCTTCACAAGCAAACATGAATTATCGCCAACTCACCGAACCTTCAATTTTTCTGCCCTCATCACTTCTGCCTGCGCAAGTAGCATAACGGCTAGGCCAAACTGGTTAGCATTCCTGCTTTTCCGTTGTCTTGGTTCTTTCCTCACCTGTATATTCTGGGGGAAAATTGAAAGACAATGAAAATTACGAGATAGTGGTTGCTTTTACAGGAGTGGCAACGCCAATTTTACATATTTTTGTAGTGTATTCTTCAAAGGAAACAATCTTGTTGAGAACACCAAAACAGTGTCTTGGTGCTTCCGAACCCATAAAATATATCTTATTACTATTGTCTAAAACGCCAATTCTGCTTGAGGCATCGCGACACCGCTGGCGCAATTTCATAGTGCTTTGGCATGTGTGTAACTTACGGGGAAATTGTGACCGTTGAACTGCAAGCGGCATTATTGCGGCCATCTGTCAGTTGTAAGCGGGGCACGGAATCGACAATGAGTGAACTGTCGTGCATAGAATCTCACACTGATTTTTTCCAAATGCAAGACCATATGTTCACAAACTAAAAAAGCACTGTTAACTCGCTATGATAACGGCCACAGCTTACGGGTTGGCTTTCAAAACCTGGGTGATGCAAAAATTTAAATAAAATCAAAATATTTCACACGCGTATATGCCTACATTTTGTGGAGAGCCGAATGACGACTCTCTTGAAGAACAATGTCCCGTTTCCTCCGTCTTAGAATCATGCTGGTAGTTTTTAAACGAAATGTTCGTTTGTCTTCGGTTTATACAAATATCATGTTCAGAGACGCACCAAAGAATATGTTCTCGCTCAAATTGATTTTGAACGATGGTCGCCAAATTGGACAAATAAAAATACGCGTGGAGGTGCACCGGAACATTATGTCTAAGTATATTAAAAATATATTATACTGAAATCGTTGAAAAAACTGTTTTTTTTATTCTGCTCTTATGCCTCCGTAAGTAGTGTTTATTTCTACCTTGTACAATATGACCATTATACTGTCTTTCTCATTAAAAACGCTGAAATGGCGATGCCTCTTTTACTATATGATATTCGCGACAGCGTTGTTCGAAGGGCTTTCTTTTTTCTCTTCAGCCAGCTGACTCCATTGATGTTTTCAATGTTCTTCCTTATCGATATCCTATTTTTTGTTTTGACGGATGCAGATCACTTTGTTGTGTGCTTTAGACACGAATTATTAGTGATCACGCTTTCAAGATTAGGCGTGCATTTGGGCCTACAAATTTTATGGGTGCAATCCATGTGCAAAAAGTGGTGGCCTGGTTCTGTTTATTTGAACTGCTGGGACAAAAATTCGTGTCGGTGAGTATTGTGTGCGCACGAATAAGTGTTCAACCAATTAGCGTGCATAACTGGATCTGGTGTCATGTTTTGTTATATTTATGAGACGACTTTATCGACCGTCGCTATATCAATTGGCAAGAAGGGTCGCAGCTCTCTTAATTGCTTTATGAATTAGCGTTCGTTCGGTGCTTAATAAATTACCACTGAATCTCTGTGACTTTTTTGTGTTCCACGGTGATGGGGCAGGAGTTAACATTAGAATAGTGGCGATAACCAAATCACCGTGTCATACTGAAGGATCGCTTGGCTTGCTGCTGTCCTATTCAGTGATATTTATTGTGCATGTGGTAAAACACACTCCTACAGAAAACACTTATTGGAAATTGGACGTTTTCACGCCAACCTAGTGAATGACCTTTTTCTAGCGTGTTGAAGACTTTCTGTTTTTTTTATAGTTAAAATCAGAGTGTGAGCTCACAGAAATTTTCTTATCTTGGAAGCATTGTATTTGCCGATCTAACAGACGAGTTTTATGTACACCCGCAAAAATTACACAGGCATTCGCGTCAATTAGTTATCCAGTGACTGTAGAGAGGAATCGGCTCACCGGTTAAAACCAACACGGGCAGTGGAAGAGCCTTACACCGTGGACCAGAAATAAAGCTGACTCAATTTATAAATGTAATTTCCTCGCACTATTTAGCAAACGTGCGCGCTGTTTTTGTATTAATATGCGTCCATCCAGTTTTTCAACCAAGTGATAATCATGCGAAAGCATGTCGCTGTCAGCGTCATCTGGATGTTTATAGGCAGCTGCTCAATGCACCGCCAAAGCCACCAAAGGCCTTTTTACGGGCGAAGCTTTTTATAGCGGCACCCGTTCGTCCCTCGTAGTTGTAGTAGTAGTGTGTAACCAGTCTTACATTTTGACCTCCAAGGTGGTGCCGGTGGGAGATTTCTTCTGTGCGTTGTTCAACAACAAAAAATTCGCAGCGTGCGCGTTAAATTAAAGCCGAATTCTCCTGTCTCTCATTCCCCATTAGCAGCCATTGGCATGTGCATTGAGCACTATCTGACAAGTAAGGGTTGCTACGTTATACTCACTGGGCGTAATCTCCTTGGTTTTAAAAAGGTTTAGCGAGCGTTGGGCCGCAGAGCCATGAATACAGTGAACTAGTATGTACCATGAACTCGAGGAGGTTAAAGGTGGGAAGTAGACATGAAGCGCAAGCCGTAAGAAACTGTGAGTGTGCCTCCTCTCGTTCTGTCCTTGGAATGTCCGCTGGATGGCGTTGCTTCTATATGAGAAATATATGATGAAAAGATGCGAGATGGTGGTACATTGAGTGTTGAATAGGTGGACGAACGGACACACAGACAGATGCATGGACGGACGCACGGACGCTGCACGGACGGATGGATGCATGGATGGACGCAGGAGCGAATGCATGGACGAACGCAGGAATGGACGCACAGATGGACGTGCGAACACACGAGACGCACGGACGGACGGGCGGATGGACGCACGGGCGTCCACACAGACTCACGCATGGATGGACGGAAGCAAGAACGAATGGACGGACGGATGCTTCGCCCCACTCTCCATCATTCACTCCGTTTATACGCTGCCATTTTTGTACGTTTCTTTTTCATTTTTTTCTATTTTTAAGAGTATTAGCCCTCCAGCTGCTGTAAGGAAGCAATGTTCTATCTTCATAGTTTTTCTCCTGTGTACGTCATTTTCTCTAAATTATTGAATAATTTTATGCCTTTTTTGTATAATTAAGTGTCAAAGCAAAACAGTGAGAGTAACCTAATTGTAGAAGTTTGGTGTGAAAACAGCACTATATAATAAGCAATACATCCGTTTATAGGCTTATTTTTTCATGACACGTAAGCGACATAGAAACGAAAAAAACAAATAATCTTTTTTTATTCTCTGGGTGAAAAAATCTCGATTGACAACATTTGCCACTGTTATTGCGACGAAGAGATTACTTGATTGCATGTCCGCCCGAGCCAACAGGGGCACTGAGCAGAACCATTCCTTGATGCAAGGACAGGTGCTGATTTACGTTCGAGACAACCCAGAAAACAGCTATGCTGGCGCATAATCAACACACACAAGTGATGCCGCAAATCGTAATATACCATGTAGTTCATGTGATCCAATATTAAACGTATGCATACGAAAATGGGAGATCGACATCCTTTACATAAAACTTATGTAAATTATGTATGGTTCCTTGTATTGTAGTGACAATACAAGGAACCGGCTGCGCCCTCTGCTCTTTCACGACCGTTGTCATAGAAGTCATAGAAAAGCAGAAAACAAACACCAAACAATACAAAGGAACACAGTGACACACTGTCTTTGTTCTTCAATACAAAATCTATCTAGGCCGAAATCCGTTCAATCACAACAGTTCACTCAGCTGAAGTAATCACACAACACAAAAGTTCACTACAGTGTTACCATGGCGGGTCATAAGTCATGCGGCAGTTCTCTCCTAATTGCCACAGCGTTACTGCAACAATTATATTTTCACGAACATGTCTCTGCATAAGCAAAAACACAAGAACAGAGCAGCCGAATGTACTGGTCAAAATTGACGCGAACAAAATTTTATCACCTTTAGCAGTTTTGTGTTATTACTGATTCTTCGGAAATTTTCACTCCTACCGGCACAGCATTTTTTAGTAAACTTGTCGCATCAATCTGCCCGATATTCTTCATAACGACGGAGGCCCTTTTTTAAAAAACTGCTTTTTTTAGAAACGTTTTCATGCAGGAGCGCGATAGTTCGTACGGTGTATTGCAATTACTTTATGTCTACTTCCTGTCCGCCTCGCAGTGGCTAAGATTCTCGGCTACTGGCTCAAATGTCGTGGTTTCGGTCCCGGCCATGGCGTTCAATCTTTTACTGTTCCATGTCAGTGCAGGCTTTGAAACACCATACCGTAAATTTTCTGGAGCCTTCACTAGGGTGCCTCTCATTAACATATCGCAGTGTGGGGACGCACAACCTCAGATATTAGTTTTTTGACGTGATAGCGTTAACACCTCTTTCCGTAGAAATTCCTATGACAGCTTGGTGTCAGCGTCGGCGTGTTTGGTTGTAAGCTAAAGAATTGTCTTCTCTATGTCTTAAAAATTCAGAAATGTATGCACTAAGTAGTTGAAGTATGCCCTCAAAACCAGGTATCGCTATCGCCTTAAATTCTGAAATGTCAAGCTGGCGAGTCCCCCGATTTTCCAGCTATGAACGAGAAAAAGCCGACGACTATGAATAACTGTTTCCAACGGTTGGCTAGCCTTTATGAATCAATAAATTCAAGGCTACATAACGAAGAGTCCAATTCAACATTGGTGTACAGTTTCCTTACACAGTGTACCGCACAATTTACTGGTTGTAAATCATGTATCACTCGTCGGCATGTGTAGTAGTGATAAAGTGTTCTAATGCGCGGCATGCATCATGCAATCAGCTGCGTCCTTTTCTATATTATCACTGTGACTTTGAAGGGAGTGGAACGCTATGATTGATTGATATGTGGGTTTTAGCGTCTCGAAATCGTTATATGATTATGAGAGACGCCGTAGTGAAGGGCTCCGGAAGTTTAGACTACCTAGGGTTCTTTACCGTGCGCCCAAATCTGAGCACACGGGCCTAGAACATTTCCGTCTCCAAGCCGCCGCAGCAGGGATTTGATCCCACGACCTGCGAGTCAGCAGCTGAGTACCTTAGTCACTAGATCACCGCGGCGGAGCAGTGGAACGCTATGCTGTGCTTTATATCTCAGTGATGTATGCCTTGTGTACCTCTTAAACATATAATGGGAAGACGAATTCTCCCATATTTACTCGTACTTGGCGTACCAATACTTGAGGTACAATTTTATGGTCATATTGGTGGCCATGGATTCCTGATGTTGCCTTCTAGAAACTGCTTGCGTCTCAGTTGTACCATCAGAAAGGTGGGCACGACGGGCATACCTTTGTGAGAGTGAGGTCAAAACTTCGCTTTTACTAGGGCATTCAGTGCTTGTCTTGGAGATGTGAAGCAGCTCTGAAACTCACGTGTGTAACACCGTACTTACGTTCAAACGCATGAACGCCCCCACCGCAACTCGTTCCTCTTACTGCAGGTGTTGGATCAGTGCCAAGTAGGTCACGCCACAGCTGTATATAGAAGTTACGCTGCCTTCGCATGCTTCACTCGCAAGTGCGCGCTGACGTCACTCTCTTCCTCAGCCGCAGCACGCTCGTCGCAGCTCCTACAGCTCCAAGCTCCTCCGCCCACTCGCAACACACTCCCTCTCGCTTCTCCCTATCTACCGCCCGCAATGCTCTACTGAACGTTGTGTGGAAATACTCTTTCGACTAGTTGATCTACGGTGAAAGTTACACAAAAGTAAACCCATCTCCCGTGTCATTGCGTTTCAAACAAACCTTTACTTAAGGAAACAAAGCAACGAGTTTTGCTTCAAACCATTTTTCCAGCACCCGCGTCGACGCCCATTTATCCATGCCAAGGCCGTGCGCACCGCTGCTGCTTCCCATCGCTCCGAGGTTTCCTTCGGGGAGGTGCTTCATATTATTTTCGGGCTCGGCCAATGCGTTCAGGAAGTGGGGATTGGATTGGATAAACTTTTATTTGGTCCTTAAAAACACAGATCACTGTGTTGCGGGCAGCTCCCACGTGGGGACTGAGATGCTAAGCTCCTCAGCCACCTCGCGGGCTTGGTGGACAGCCCAGAGCTGATCTGCCAAGGACGAGCTGCGGATTGCCGCCTCCCATCTGGCAGAGGTGATGTTCGATATATGAGCGAATTTGGTGCACTGCCAGAGCATGTGTTCTAATGAAGCTATTTCCCCACAATGTGGACAAAGATTACTTGATTATAGGTCAGGGTACATAATGTGTAACATTTTCAAAGTAGCTTACATCGGCGTTTTGCAAAAGCCTTTATGTAAGTGCTTGGGGCCGGGTTAGATTTTTGTTAGGTGGAGGGAAAATCCTTCTAGACAGGTAGAAATGTTTAGTGAGCTCGTTATATGTTGTAAGAATTTCCCGGTTATCCCCTTTACCGGTAGAACGCATCCCCGGGGAGGCGCGGTTGGAGAGTTCTCGCGCCGCCTCGTGTGCTGCTTCATTTAGATTGGGAGGGGAATCGTTGATTTGCCCAAGGTGAGCTGAAAACCAACTCAGAAGATGATGCGTTATGTTCTTGTCTTGCAGTATTCTAAGCGTATGTTCAGAGACCGTCCCCTTGGCGTACGCCTGTAGTGCTGCCATGGAATCACTGTAGACGACTTCAATGTTATCCATCTTGAGTGCTAAGGCGATGGCCACCTGTTCCGCAACTGATTGGGTCTTTCGTCCTGACCGTCGCTGAGTTGACGACATGGCCAGCCCCATCGACCACCACAGCCACAAACGCTTTCTCATTGGCGTAAAAAGCCGCGTCAACAAATACGACCCCTCGTTTCTCGTTTGAGACTTCACGAAGTATAGTCCTGGCCCTCGCTATTCTTCTTCCGACGTTGTGTTCTGGATGCATGTTTCTTGGTATAGGAGACGACGTGACATTCTCCCTAACGTTGTCAGAGATATCATTGTAGTTGCGTCTGATTGCCATTGGGTGTTGGCCCAGCTCCTGCAGGATCATTCTCCCCGACCTTGTTGTAGATAACCTTGCAAACTGTGCTCTATCTTGGGCTTCTGCTATTTCTTCGAGTGTGTTGTGAATGCCAAGCTCAAGCAGACGCTCGGTGCTGGTATGTATGGGTAGGCCCAGGAACTTCTTGATAACTTTCCTGAGGAGCACATTCAGTGTCTCGGACTCTGCTCTTGACCAGTTGTGCATTGCTGCCTCGTACGTGAAGTGGCTTAGAATAAACGCATGCATCAACTTTATGAGGTTGTCTTCCTTGATCCCATTTCTTTCGTTGGCCACTCTGCGTATGAGGTGCACCGCGCTGTCTGTTTTTCAAGTTAGCTTGGCTATAGATTGCTGTTGGTACCGCTAGACTCTATCAGCATGCCCAGGACTTTGATGGAGTCGATCCTCTTGATGGCATCTCCTTGTTTTGTACGGAGGTGAATGTCTATCTGCTTTAACGGCTTCCATCCACTGGGCTTCGGTCCCCGGCGTGCAGTCCGATACAGTAAAAGTTCTGACTTACTCGAAGGAGCACTTGGGCCCAGAAGGACGAAGGTACTCTTCTACGGTATCAATCGCCTCTTGCAGGGCGCAATCAATCTGCCCCTCGCTTCCACCTGTGCATCAGAGGGTAATGTCATCTGCGTAGATGCTGTGCTTCAATCCTTCAATGCTCGATAATTTCTTTGACAGTCCAATCATGGCAATGTTGAACAGCATTGGTGAAATCACTGCACCTTGCGGCGTCTCCTTGCTTCTAGTTTGATTGCTGCGGTTTCAATATCTGCAATCTTCATCAAGGCTTTCCGATCTGTAAGAAAGGACCATACGTAGTCATAGAAGGCTTTCCCCAGACCAAGCTTACAAATTGCTTCGAGTATGAATGAGTGGTGGATGTTGTCAAACGCTTTTTCTAGATCTAGGCACAGAATGGCTCTCACGTCTCTGGTTTTGTTGTCGATGACCTGGTGTTCGATAAGCTTCAATGCATCTTGTGTGGATAACCCTGCCCTGAATCCAACCATACTGTGTGTATATAAGTCGCTGTCTTCCAAGTACTTGTTTATCCTGTGCAGTATGACATGTTCTGCAACCTTGCCGATACATCATGTCAAGAATATTGGCCTCATGTTGTCCAATAAGGATGCTCTGACACCCTGCCTTCTCTCCATGCTGCATTGATCACATCCTTCAAGGTTTCAATTGACTCGTCATCAAGGTTACGAAGGGCCTTGTTTGATATACCGTCCGGACAAGGGGCCGACCTGCCGTTGAGATCAGTGCAAGGCTCTTTTGATCTCCTCGATGTTAAAGTCGCCCTCAAGACCTGGATTGGGCCTGCCCTGGTACTGTCTACTTGGTGGTGCCAGTCCTGTTTTGATTGGGAGGTACTTATGCACGAGCCGCTGCACAACTTGCTGTTCTGTAGTGCTTCCTAACTCTTTATGCAAAATTCGAGTGATAACATGCTTTTGATTTGTTTTGGTGGTGTTTTCGTTGAGAAGATGCTTTAACATATTCCATGTCTTGCCATTGCGCATCTGACCATCGACGGAGTTGCCGATTTCGTCCCATTGCTGCCTGGATAGTGCGCGACAATGTTCCTCGACTAATCTGTTTGCCTCAGCTATCTTTTTCCTCAGTCTTCGGTTCAGGCGCTGACCCTTCCAACGGTTCAGTAGTGCTTGCTTTGCCTCAAGATGATGAGCGAGACGGTTATCCATTCTTTCAACCGGAAAATCTGTAGGTAATGGTGGAGGAGACGGATTTGATGTCATCTTTAATCTGTTTGACCCACTGCTCCAAGCCTTGTCTGTGGCCATCTTGTTCTCTTTCCATCTTTATCTTCCTGAACTAATCCCAGTCTGTGAAGGTGAACTCTCTCTGCTTTTTACGCTCCACGGAGAAGGTAGTGGCAAGAATGCAGTGGTCACTCCCTAGGTCTACAGCAAGGTTGCATCCACTTGGCCTTCTTGATGTTCCTTACAAATGTAAGGTCCGGGGTGGAATCGCTGCAGCAAGGTGTACCAAGCCTTGTTGGTAGGCTGGGGTCTGTGATTAGGGTGAGATCAAGTTCACTGGCACTTTGCCAAAGTCGATTTCCTTTCCCAGTGTTGTAATTGTATTCCTATGTATGATGAGGGGCTGTTGAAATCACCTGCTATGACGAGTGGGCATTCCCCGGCGATATTAACAGCTTTCTTCAGAACCGTCTTGAACGCTTGCTTTTGTTCCTTTGGACTGCTGTATATATTAAGAATGAAAATGCTCTGACGGTTGCTAGTTCCTGGCATAATCTCTACCATGACGTGTTCCAACCGGCCTGCTTCTATCTTGAAGTCGTGGGTTACGTGTGTTAGTTTGTTGCATACGAAGATGCAGACTCCCCTCCCTTCAGTATCCCCTATTACAGGCCGGAATCCAGGCAACGTTGCTTGCGGTGGAAGGGTCTCTTGTAATAATATATTATGAGGCTTTTCTTGGCTGCTCCTGATATACTTCTGTAGGGCTGCCTTCTTTTTAAAGTAACCTCTACAGTTCATTGCCAGATATGAAATGCTTCACGTAGCGCTACCATCATGGTTATTACATGAACGGCCAGAGCCTGATGCTGCACCTGTCGACAGGTTTGGTACCACTAGTATTGGTGGCCGAAGGGGTGAGTTTGGTGCATGAGGAGGCCTTGCTGTATTGTGCAGATATGCTTCGACCTTTGTAATGCGCAAAGTCATATGCTCTTCCAGTGCCGCCACGCTTGACTGTAGCCTACCCATCTGCTCGCTAAGATTGGCTACTACTTTGCTGAGCGTGTCAAAGACCTCTTTCATATCTGACATGGTTGTTTGGTTGGCTTCCATGTGTTCTGCCATGACTGCCCTCTTTTTTGTGGTTCTCGAGTCCTCCACGTTTTCAGCCACAGGGACATCAACTGGCTGAGGCATTGGCTGTGAAGACTGCGCGCTGGTTAGCTTAGTGAGAAGAATTTTCTTTCCTTTAACTCAGCCGATAGCCTCTCATTAGATTTTGTGTGTCTCGCGTTTTCTTGCTCTAGCTGTGCAATTTTATCATGCTCTGGCAGCTTACCCGTCATCACCTCTGCCGCGCCGTTGCGCACTCGCTCAGCCCAGCTGCCTTTCGATGAAACAGCAGGCGTCCTCCCCGTGTGTGAAGCCGTGATCTCGAACTGAACGCCAAGCAGCTGGCCATTCAGGTGCCGCCCAGGCTGATCCAGACCCTGATGGTGACCTTGAGAGCTCGAGCGCCCCCGTGATTGGGAGCTGGCCTTGGGTCTAGAATTTCTTCTGGAACACGACCTCCTCCTGGAGTCGGGTCGCCTTTCCTGTTCTTGTGTAGTCTGGATGCTCTGGGTCCCGTAGGCTGGAATAAGCTGCTTGTCGTTGATGTCTGGACTCGACGTGATTGTTGCATCCCGGGCTTCTGCGGCTGCTCGCGATCTTTCCCAACGTCTGCGTCTGACGACGTATGGCACTAAGAACCTGTTCTTGCACTCCTTGTCTGCCGTGGGATGGTGACCATCGCACAGCCTGCATCTTGGATTGCACTGGTGCAAGCTATCTGGGTTCTTGATCTCGCAGCCTCTGCAGATGGTTTCAGCTGGGTTCAGACAGACGTCAGACAGATGTGCCAGCTTTCCACAGACGTAACATATATCTATGTTCTTGCGATAAAGGGAGCACTGCGAAAGTGAAGGTCCATATCTCACGAATCTGGGCAGCTTGTGTCCTTCGAACGCTATGATAATTGTCCCAGTGTCCTTGATTCTCTTGGCCTGCAGCGTGAGCGGGTTGTTCACGTTCACAATCTTTCGGGTCAAAATGTCCTGAGTATCGCTTACGGGGATCCCGCGAATCACTCCTTTACAAGTATCGTGGGGTGCCGTGGCGTATGCGCTAACCTCGAAAACTTTGCCTCCAATGTCAATTTGCTTGACCTTGAGGTATCTTTAAGCTCTCTCTTGGTCCGGAGTGTTTGCCACCATAATGTTCTGCTGCAAGTTGGAACATATGATGTCCTGCATGGCCTCCTCCTCTTTGATGCCGGCCGCCAGTACTATCGCGTCTGCCACGGCTCCAGTGCCAATTCTCGAGATATTTATTCCTCCACGTGGTCGTAGCACAATTTTGCTGAAGTCCTTGGGTAGTGGCGGTATGCGTCCAGCTCGCACAATTGTATGCTTGGTATTATACCTACTACGACTGGCTTGAGCATCTCCCGCAACGCCAGCTTTGGTTGAACCCTTGGCAGCAGGAACGCTAACCGCGGTTGCTTATTCCTTGAGCGTCTCGTTTCGGCTTCCTTCCAACCCATGTCTTCTGTGCAATACTCTGGAGAGATGTCCTCTCCATCTACTTGGTATTCCATTCTCAGTTGCAGGTCCTGGGACGCGCAGAGCGTTGAGTCACGTTGGCGCCGGGTCGGCGCAACGGCGACAATCGCCTCCTTGGTTGATAGGCTTAAATCCCCCGTTGGCGTTGCTGTGCAAAAATGCCCCCAAAACGGTTTAAAAGTCCACTCACCAGCACAAAGGTGGTATCTGCTGATTTCTTGAGAACTTAGGCACACGATGGAACTGAAACCTCGGCGACAAATTCGTGAATACCGCAGGAAAGCATTCTTGAAAGCAGGAGCCGTTCTTCGCGCGTCCGCACTGGTCGGCACCTCACGCGCTCGAGGAAGTGGGGATGCTTCGGTCAAACTTGTGTACCCCAGTTAAAGAAACTCACACATGCATGCTGAGAGCGGTTTGAAGTTACGCATACTCGTATTGAGAATTCAAAAACTTTCGCTCCAGATCTCAATATCGAAAGGAGATCGATGTACATTTTTGAACATTTAGGAATACAATAAATAAGCATATATAGATGTACGCGGCTATCATGTTAATATGCTGACAGATAATTATTCAGATTTCCAGTGAGTGCTGTGAGGAAGCCTATGTTGGAAAGAAAACGTTCAGAAGTTATTCAACAAGCTGTTTATTTTTGCAGTTGGCCTGTATATTGTCTCGGGGCGACGGCGCTGACGAAGAAAGATATGGGTTGTCTAATAAATTGGCCCATCTCACATGCAGCGGGAATCGATGATATGCCAAGCGCGAATGAGAAATGTTGATGGGTCACTTTAAATTCAGCACAACTTTACGAGGTGGAGGTGAATATTGGGGTAAATGACTTCCGTGTCATGATTATTGTGTTTGGATGTGTCGTTTACCATCATCACCCATTCACGTCATGTGATGCCAAGTTTAGTAGATGTGGAGCCAGCGAAACGGCCACCAGCACACTATGAGCTTGCTATGTTGTCACGTTCTCACATCCCACGCATATCAAGATTGTTATGTTTGCACCGGTCATATATTTCGTCATTCATTGACGTCACGTAACATCAAGTTTAGTTTATGTAGAGCTAGCAAAATGGCCGCGAGCACATCTTGAACAGCCCAAAATACTATAAGCAGTGTTGACTCACGCGCACGCTGGGCACAGTGACGCAGCGTTACCAAAACGCGAGCACTGTATAGTATGACGCCAGGCGCGACTAGCGTCCGTCGGCGCGGCCAGACCGCTACCGGCGCGAAATGAGACATGCTGCATTTCGCGCCGATGTGTTACCCAGACAACACTGCGTCTTTCTCCTTGTCACGGAGGGATGCCAGACGCGCTGAAACGCGCATGCGTCAAAGCAACGTAGCACCGCGCGCGCCTCCGAATGTATGGCATGACCGGTGCCTGGCGTGGCAACGCTGGCTTAGCGCGACGAAATGAACGCCGGTGACCACGCGCACCGCGTCACGTCAAAATTTATTGACACCTTGACTGTGGCAAGTAGTCATGTTCTCACATGACACGTATCTCATGATAATTATGTTCGCACCAGTCACATACCTTTTACAACCATTGGCGTCAGGTAATACCAAATTTGGCATATGTCAAGCTAGCGAAACGGCCGCGGGCGTGTCATGAGTGTGGCATGTAGTCATGTTGTTACATTGCACACATTTCATGATTATCATATTTGGATGCGACATTTACCTATGTCATCCATTCGCGTCGCGTAATACCGAGTTTGGTACACGTGAAGCTAGTGAAACGGCTGCGAGCGCATCATTAGCGTGACATGTAACCATGTTCTTACAAGGCATGCATCTCATGTTTATCATTTTTGCACCAGTATTGTATACCTTCGTCATCCATTCACGTCCTCTAATACGAAATTTGGTATAAATGAAGCTAGCGAAACGGCCGCCAGCGCATCATGAGCATGTCATGTAGTCATGTGGTTACATGTCACGCGTCTCATGATTATTATGTTTGCACCAGTCACATACCTTCATCATGTATTCACGTACTGTAATACCAAATTTGGTATACGTAACGCTAGTGAAACGGCCGCGTGCGCATCATGAGCGGGGCATGTAGTCATGGTGCTACATGTCTTGCATGTCACGATTTTTTGTAAGGGTCTGTCGCTTGTGTTCGACATGCAATCATGCCATATGATACCAGTTTTGCAACTTGCGATGTTAACAAAACCACCGCAAGCGCTGCAGGATCAAGATATGTATACCATGACATTCATCACATACATATCAGGATTTTCTCGTGAGGACTAGTCAACTATGTTCTTCATACAGTCATGGTATGCCATACCAACTTTGGTATCGATACCATAATCAAAACGGCCAGGAGAACTAAACGTCGTAGGCGGCTTGATAGATAGATAGATAGATAGATAGATAGATAGATAGATAGATAGATAGATAGATAGATAGATAGATAGATAGATAGATAGATAGATAGATAGATAGATAGATACGCTTAAAGTCACTTGAGTTCGCTAAGAAATGCTTCCTATTTAAAATTGGTTTATTTGTGCTGAACTTGTGACCAGAATCGGATGGTCAGATTATAGCAATTCACAGTGACACTGACAGCGGCGAACAATGCATCGGCCGTCGATAAAGTGAGAGGCATCTAAGCGTGTTGGCATTTATACACGTGGCACCGAATATTGTAGCGTTATCGCTAGCCACCACGTACGTTCCCCAATGTATAATAATTTAGGCGTATACTTTACAAAACGATCTAGGGTGCTATGCAAGGTGCCCCAAGCTTCGTGGACAGACCAGTTTGCTCCGAGCTCCCTCGCGGTGGCTATGGCATGAAGACAGTGGGGTGCGCGGGATAGCAGTGTTGATAAAATAGCTACAGGCACGCGCGTGATGTTGGAAATGCTTGTGGGACTTCTGCGGCACTTATAAAAAATGGCAGCATATCCACGGGGTGAAAGATGCAGAGTGTGGCGAAGCATCCGTCCGTTCGTTCGTTCTTGCTTGCGTCCGTGCATGCATCCGTCTGTGTGAACGTCCATGCGTCCATCTGCCCGTCCATGCGTTCGTCTGTTCATGCATCCGCACGCAAACCTGCGCGTTTCCCGGCGTTCGTCCATGCATCCGCCCCTGCGTCCATCCATACGTTCATCCGTCCATGCAGCCACCCGTGTGTCCATTCATGCATCTGTCTGTGTGTCCGTTCATCCATCAAGTCAACACTCCAAGTACCACCAACTCGCATCTTTTCATCTTATATTCCGTGTATAGAAGCACCGCCATCCAGCGGAAATTTCAAGGACTAAACCAGAAGTGGCACATGCACACTTTCTTACGGCTTGCGCTTCGTGTCTACTTCCCACCTTTAACCACCTCGAGTTCATGGTATATACTAGTTCATTGTATTAATGGCACTGCGGCCCGACGCTCGCTGAACCTTTCCAAAACCAAGCAGGTTACGCCCAGCGAGTATAACGTAGCAACCCTTTCTCGTCAGATAGTGCTTGAAGTACATGCCAGTGGCTTCTAATGGGGAATAAGAGACAGGAGAATTCGGCTTTTAGTTAACGCGCACGTTGCGAATTTTTTATTGTTCAACAACGCACAGGGTTTGAAATGTCTCAGCGGCAGGACCTTGCAGGTCAAAGCGTAAGCCATGTTACGCACTACTATGAAGGACAAATGGGTGCCGCTTTAAAGAGCTTCGCCCTAAAAATTGCAACACAGTCACCTTTCTTTCGCATGCTTCGTATAACGTGGATTCCCAGGTATGTGGTATCTGCCGATTTTTTACAGGAGAATCAGCTCTTTCACTAGGCCATGTAACGCTGTTCATGCGTGTATCTGTGTCGTCGCACAGCACCACGCTCCCCTCGGCGCAGGTGTTAAGGTGGTGCCAAGTAGGTTACGTCTTTGCTAGCAGTGCGCGGAGGCGTCAATCTCTCCCTCACATGCCTCGCGCTCGCCGCTTGTCACCTCTCTTTCATTTTACACGTTCCACCATTCCCAAATTTCGAGCACACATGGAGTGAATACTCTTTAGGCTCGTTTATCTGCGATGGAAAAGACGCCGGGAAGCGAAGCTCCTTAGTCCGCCGTGCATGCACCGAAGTCATTTGGACTAAACTGGCTATTCTGGCGTGGCGATGGTATGCAGAGTTGATCGCGTTCGGGAATGACGACGTCACGCCTGAAACACCGACAAGGTGCGCGCCAGGAAAGGAGAGAGTTTAATGAAAAAGAAAGAGATAAAAAGGCCGCTATTTTCTGCCTCCCATCGTGAAGGCATGGCTCAGCGCCTTATAGTTAGGAAAAGGGTGAAGTAAAAAAATAGCAAGAAGAGAAAAAAAAAACTCCCAAGCATTTCCCCGAGAGTGAACATGGTTAAGTGCGAATGCATGGGGTGATGCTATGAGAGGGAACGAATTTAAAATCCACTGGCATTCGCCATTGAGTTAACGTAAACTACCCCGGGTGATCACATTGCGATTCCCAGGAACCACTAGACCCTCTCGGGAAATCTTCGTTAGTTTACGCGTATATGTGAGAGTAAATTCGTTCTATAATATTGTTTATGTCCACGGCCCAGTTCGCCCGCTTGCGCTCGGCGTCACAGGCCCTTCGCCGCGCTGCTTTGTCTTCAACCTGTGTGACATCTTCAACGACGCGTGCAATGCTCTCATTCGATTGTGTTGTACTCGTTGTTGGAGGCATCGCAGTCGAGGTTGTTGCCTGTGGTGGATCCATACCTATGACGACTTGCTGATCTCCAGCAAGCCATGGCTGCGCGGGCGCGCGCAATCACGTGGTGTGTGACGTCACTGCGCTGTTGCTACAGATGCTCCTCTCCGCTCCTCGCGCCGTTGCTAGGCGAGAGGAGGAGGTGCACCACGGACGGTGGATTCAGGGTCGCTTATAAAGTGCATTCGCTATTAAAAGTGAAATGCATGGCAAGAGAACTGTACGTCTTCTCAGTACAGTCGGTAGCAGAAAACCAACGACACCGACGAGGTGCGAGGTTTTAAAAACTTACCGCAGTTTCCCGTGAGGGAACACTGGTTAGCATGTGGAGCATATATGTCGAAATGCGATAAATGTGGTTAGTAATTTGCGACATGCGTGTGTGTTATGAGTGAACAGCAGTGAACACGCACGCACGTATGCTGCGAAAGACAATGTTTAGTGATGAGGTGCTTTGGGTATTTTGAGCAAGATGGCTTAATGACCCGTAAAGTGAAGGGTGAGAGGGTCAGGTTGCAGCGGTCGAAGTTCAAAATTTGCAAAGACGTGGTCGATGCACGTCCCGCGAATCGAGGTCAGATGATGTTTGCCGTCGTGCGTTGCTCGTTTCAGCGAGTGCCGCGACTCCATGTAGTCGACCAACCAATAGTCCTTTATGACGTTGACGTTGAAGTCGCCAACTATCACGAAGGGTCGTCGTTGCGGTCGTTGTTTCAGGTATTCTTCCATGGCTTCGCCGACGTGCTTCTCCACGGCGACACGCGCTGGTTTAGCGCGAGGTACGTCGTCATGACGTTGACTCCACAGACACTAGCGACGCGGTGCTCGCTTTTGGCGCGTTGTTGAGCGCCTGGCTGATGTTGGAGGTCTTCGGCGGAGTCGACGTTGGGCGGTGCGCCCCGACACTGTTATTTATAACCGACGAAGGGTGGTGCGCCCCGACACTCGGTTATTTAGAGCGAGCGCCGGCCCTGGCCTGCGCAAGCGCGTTGGCATACAGCTGGCGCACGTAAAACTAAAGGTCGCGCGGTGTGTGCAGGGATGGATGGATAGTACCCTTTAGATCAGGTGGTGGCTAGTGCCACGAAGCCGTAATACCTAATGAACCAAAAACTAGATTTATTTTTTTCCTTTAAATAGTGAGGTTGAGGATTTGTACTTTGCAGTGAAGCGTTTGATTTTCACTCGTGCCTTGACTTTAGCCACCAATCAGATAACCTGCTTTTAGTTAATTCTACCCGCTTAAAGTCTATTTTCCCCTCGCTGTCCCTAAACCCCAGTGCTTTGAAAAACTCTGCAGCATCATCCTGAACTATAAGGAGAAGCCTTTTACAGAACATCATCAAGTGTTCGGCAGTTTCTTCTTCCTCTCTACACGCACTGCATACCGTGTCTACCCCTTCGTATTTAGCCCGATATCGCTTGGTTCGCAATTCTCCCGACCTAGCCTCAAACAGTAGAGAACTACCCTGAGTATTATCGTCGATCCTTTCCTTGGTGATTTCCTGGTTAAAAGTTCGATAGATCTCTAGTGCGGACTTCTTAATCATGTCAGTTCTCCACATATTGGTATCAGCTTCCTTCACCTTCTTCTTAACCGATAATTCTTTTTGGTTTGGCCTTCTGCTGTTTTCTAAGTATTTACCAGTCAATTTTCTGGTTCGATTCCTCCATTTTCTATCGACATTCTTCATGTATAAGTAGCTGAATGCCTTCCTAGCTCAACGCTCCTCCCCCATTTCTCTGAATCGCTTCTCAAATTTTATCTTGCTGCTAGCTTCCCTGCTCTCAAACGATGTTCATCCCATCACTTGTACTTCCTGATTTGATGTATTCCCGTGAGCTTCTAAGGCAAGCCTACCTGTTCCACGTTGTTTAATTTCTAATCTTGGTTGAACTTCTGAGCTCATGCACATGACCACATTGCGGAACGTCAGACCAGGAACCATGACCCCTTTCCATATTCCTCTCACAACATGATACCTATTGTAATTCTACAGTGCCCTGTTTTTCATTACCACTGCATTCCTGTTACCTTTAGTCGTCACGTATATTTCGTGTTCCCTTAGGTACTCGTTCCCATTGCTTATTCATACGCCCAGATATTTGTATTTATTATGTTATCTCTAGCGTGACTGCTATATTCTAAGCTTCCTACCTTCATTGTCACTAAAATCATGACTGCTAATTTTTCCTTACTGAATCAGAAATCTAACCTATCTCCGTCATTACCGCAGCTGTCCAACATTCTATGCAAATCTTCCTTGTTGTTGGCCATTAGCAGTACATCATCTGCGTACATCAATGCTGGTAGTGCATGTTCAATGAGTTTTCATTGTTTGACGAAAGAGAGGTTGAAGCCCAGTCCACTTCCCTCTAATTTAGCCTATAATCCTTGTAGGTACATCACGAATAATCAGGGCGAAAGGGGACACCCCTGCCTAAGCCCCCATTTTACCTCTGCAGGCTTGGATGCCTGTTTTTCCCACTTTATAACTGTCTTGTTACCTTTATAGATATTCTTTAAAAGATTAGTGACTACATCTGCCTTGCGTAGTGCGTCCAGCATTCCCCAGAATTCCTCTTGAACCACGCTATCGCACGCTCCCTTGATACCCGAAAATGCTAGCCACAGGGACCTGTGTTCCTTTTCTGCTATTTCGATGCACTGCATCAGTGAGTACAGAATGTCTTCCAACCTCCAGTGTTTCCGAAAGCCATTCTGCAGTTCCCCCAGCACCTCCTCATCCTTCATCCATGCCTGCAGTCTTTCTTTTATAATATGCATCACCGGCCTGTAGACCACTGATGTCACTGGTATAGGACGGTAGTAGTTTATGTCAGCTTTGTCCCCTTTTCCTTTATGAATCATGCTCATCCTGCTTAGTTTCCATCCATTGGGAACTTCTCCATCGATTATTATT
Source organism: Rhipicephalus annulatus (assembly GCA_013436015.1). Classification (NCBI taxonomy): domain Eukaryota; kingdom Metazoa; phylum Arthropoda; class Arachnida; order Ixodida; family Ixodidae; genus Rhipicephalus; species Rhipicephalus annulatus. Next base: position 158,507 of record WOVY01014944.1, read on the forward strand.
TTTCTCACTGCCTCTCTCAAAGCCTGCTTAGACTTCGGACCTAATGTCTTTATTAGCGTAATTGAAATGCCATCTGGGCCTGTTGATGTACTACTAGGAACCATTTTCTCATCCCTTTCCAACTCTTGTGAAAATGAAGCCATTGCGCCACTTGATCCATCCTTGTCTATTGTGGAGCATAAATCAGTTCTTTGTTAAAGATTTTCGCTCACCCTTGTTCTTATATATTTAATGGCTTCGTCCCCTCCTAGCTTAGTACCTTGAGCTGTAGTTGTAAACCTCTGCTTTAGGCTCGTCTCATTTCTTAGGCAGTTTAGATGGTTTCAAAATTTCGCAGCTGCCTTTTTATCTTTTTTATGTACTTCTGTGTGCCACTGAGCTCCCTTTCTTCTAATCTTTTCATCGATCAGAAGGAATGCATTCCTTCTACTGCTTAGAAGGACTTCCTATTTTTTTTCAACATCATCTGTCGGTTCACCCCGCTGCTTAGCATGTCTGTGTTCCCGAAAGGCTTCCTGGCGTTTTGCTATGACTCTCTTAACTTCCTCATCCCACCAACTTTTGGGTTTGTGTCTTATTTTCCGCGGTGACTTGTCACGTGTCTTAGAAAGCTCTAGCTCAAACAGTCTAATTAGATTCGTGTATGTCCACAGTTTTATATTCCTCAGCGATTACTTTCTCAATTTGTTTAGTGGCTATTTCAATTTGCCTTTTTGAATGAAAATTTTCCTGTAGTTGCTCATCTTGCCTCCTTCCCACTTTCACTGCTCTTCCAAAACTTAGCTTGACACGTTTGTGATGACTACCCAGACTTCTGGAGCCACCTTTATCTATGTGCATTCCCCTGAGATTATCATACATAATATGTGACATCAGTGCGTAATCTATTGTCGACTGCAGCCTTCCTACCTCCCATGTTATTTGCCCTTCACACTTCTTGGTACTGTTTCAAATGATCAAATCAAACCTTCCACACATATCCATGATCATTTCGCCTGTCGGGTCAGTATACCCATCTATATCTTTATGTGCGCATTCATATCTCCTAGTGTAACTATCTCGCACTCCCCTCCTAACTCCTGAATGTCCTTTGATATACACTCTACCACTGCCTGGTTTTCCTCTCTGGCCTTTACTCCCGTCCACAAGTACACGAAACAAAGGAGTGTCATTTGCCCTGCCACTTTCCCCTTTAGCCATAAATGTTCGTTGCACTCCTGCTTGACCCTTTGCCAGTGTGTACTTTTATGAATGAATGCCCCAATACCGCCCCCTTTCTGCTGCCTTCTGTTCTAAAGAAATATTCCCACGCATAGTCCTGATTGTTAGGAGGTTGTTTCATGTTCCTAAGATGTGTTTGTACAAAACCGCATACCATCGGCATCTCCTTCTTAGCTGTTTTTTCTATATATTCCCACTTCAGCCTGTTCCTACCACCCTGCATGTTAGTATACCCTATGTCTGAATTGGCTCGGCGCTCGTGGCTACGTCTATTTCTGCCCTGGACTCTACCTATCTTAGATACTGGTGCCACTTTGGAATCGTATCTGTCCATACCACCTGTCAAAGAGTCACCCTGATTGTTTTCATAATTACTAGCTATCCTGCACCCCGAAGAGCCCGCTTGCCCCCCAAAAAAGCTACTGCGCGTCCTGCGAGTCGCACCCACCTCATGACCTAGCCGCCCATCGAAGTGAATTCTGTCTCGTTGAAAACCACCCCACCTGTTCACCTCTCTGTTTATTTCCACCGCCTCAAAGCCTTTCTCTCGACTCATCCGCCATATCTCTTGGTTTGCGTTGGCAACCGCTTTTTGCTGGTTGCTATCACGCACCGGTACCTCCGGTATCGTGCATCTCACTACCTGTACCTGAGAAGAAGTGGCTCGCATGTCGGCGACGCCTTTCGCCAGTGTGGGTGCTAGTCCTACTGTATCTTCATTTAGGACATCGTTTAAACCGCCTGAAATTATCACGAGGTTTCGTCTATCAGCTGTAGTTTCGAGTTTTGCGCTCGCTTGCCTCATGACTGCTTCCAGCTTGCGTTCTGGGAACGCCCCTACTGCAACCCTCTTGTCACCTTTTACCCTCTCTTTGATGGCTTCTGTGCATTGATTTAAATTCGAGTCCTCAGCGATTATCGCATGCTGTGACTTTTCAGCTGAAGCGTCCTGTACCTGGGGGCTACTTGCACCTGTGACGCCGGCTGCTTTGTCCCCTCTCAGTCCCACCACTACCTCGCTGAAGCTGGGCCTTGCTACAATTGAACCGGCTGAAGCCGTTTATTCCAAACTTGCTTGCTATTTTTTCTCCTCAATTCTGGTGGCCGGTTCCCTACTGTTCTGTCCATAGGCCGCTCCTCTGTTCACCTGGCTAGTGCTTCCTCGGCGGTCTTCAGCCTTTTTGCCATTGCCCTATTTTTATCTTGCTCTGTTGCCAACGCAGTCCACAGCTCGGTGATTCTCATCAGCAGTTCACTCTAAGCAACCATCATTTTCTCCATTTTTTCTTCGACCTCACACTGCCTACACTTCGCACCAGCTTCTTCTCCATTCAATTCTACAATTTGGTCCACTTTCGGACCCACCTGGCATCGAGAACACTTTACAGTTTTTAATCATGTCTTTCTGACACCAATTGTCCCTATGACTTGTCTCACTGGATAATTCCAGAATTCGACCCCTGCCTTAAGGAAAGAGAAAGTCTAAGCTCTACTACAAAAATTTGCGTGTTCATTGTACGTGCACCTCCCCCACGGGGTGGCAAAAGAAAAAAACAAAAAAACAAAAAATTATACACACACACGCACAAATAATAAATACCTGGTGACGGACCCCCGAAAAAGCCATACAATAAAATAAGTGCTACAGAGATTTTAACTGCTGCCTTATAATTATAAAGACAAGCTCAAAACATGCAAAACCACTTATCCACGCAGTCGATCGAGAGCGCTATAAAAACACGTCCATCCACCGTGACAGTCCGAACCAAGCGACAGTCCGAACCGAGAAGAGAAGTGAGCACAGCGCGCGCTGTGTTGAGAGGAGTAAGGGATGCACAAATGGCTGGCGAAGGAGGAGGAGAGGCGGCGGATGGCGACGGCGAATGACTAGCCCCTAGTAAAACATGCTCCACATGTAAAAATGCTTTCCGCATCATGCCACAGGAGGATCTCGACTAAATGGGCAGCAGATCTGGTGGGGGTATTATGTGAATGTTGTCTAATTGGGTATGGTTTGTGAATGCCTAATTGTTATTTCATCTTTTTTGCATCTATTTTCAAGTGAAAGAGAAGCATTGCTGTCACGGAGTGGTGAGACGCTGATGTGTCATTCTGTGCGTACCAACGAGGTTGGTACCTACACATACGGGGTGGCTAGGAATTGTTTGTGCAGTTTGAGCCGTTGGTTTTTACTTGCAGACGCTGCTTGCGCCAGCCTTTCAAGGTAAGAGAGGGGGCGAGCAAGCGGATGACCGAATTATTCGGCACAATACGCGATGTGCGAGTATGCGTAATGGGGGTGTGGACAAAGCCGACGCAGGAAACGTGACATTGCGCGGCTGAGAAATGCTCCACATTTAAAACGATTTACCGACTGGAAGTATTCAGTACTCAACTGTGAGATAAGGCGCACGAGTTGCAGATTTGCACTTCTCCACCTGTAGAGCCGATGTTTAGTAAAAAATCACAGCATATCGATCGAGTGGATGATGATGATAGAGGCAAAGCGTCCATCCGTCCGTCCATGATTCAATCCACCCGACTATTCGCGCTTCCATCCGTAGTGCATCCATGCTTCTGTCCCACCATCCGTGAGTCTGAACGTGCGTCTCTGCGCCTGTCTGTCAGTGCATGCTTCCGGGTGTCCGTCTCTTCGTCCATCTGTTCCTGCTTCGGTACGTCTGTCCATTCTTCTGTCCATCCATGTGTTCCTCTATCTGTACATCTATGCCTACGTCATTCCACGCTTCTGTCCATCCATGCTTCCATACATCTGTTGGGGTGTCCATCTGATCTTCTGTCCGTCCTTCCCTGCGTCACTCCGTCTGTCTGTCTCTCTTTTCGTGCATCCGTGCGTCCGTTCATGCGCGCTTCTTTACGTGCTTCAGTCCGTCCACACTTCCGTCTGTCCGTCTGTCCATGTGTGCTTGAGTCCACCTGTGCCTCTGTCCGTTCATCGTCTGTATATCTGTCTGGCTGTCCGTCCGTCTGTCGGTCGCTCACACAAGCACAACATACCTGCTGAGCGAGTCATTCAACTAGGTGGTCACAAACCGGTCACAAGGAGACATGCATTGACACCCCCACGGCTTTAGGAAGTGGAACCATAAAAATGCTGAGGTAACTCATGGAGTGAGTGATAATGATTGTGACGAAGCGTCCATCCGTCCGTCCATGCGTCCGTCTGTCTTTTCATCTGTGCTTCCGTCCATCCTTTCGTTCCAGCTTTCGTCCGTGTGTCTGTCCGTGTGTCCACCTGTGCGTGTGTCCATCCATGCGTCCGTCCTTCTGTCTGTCTGTCTGTCTGTCTGTCTGTCAGTCTGTCTGTCTGTCTGTCTGTCTGTCTGTCTGTCTTTTCCTGCGTCTGCCTGTCTCGGTGGCCGTCAAATCGTCTGTCTAACCGTCGGTGTCTCCGTTCTTCTGTGCGTCCGTCTAGCTGTGTTTCTATGTCTCGGTCCGTCTATCTCCTGTCACTCACACTCACGCCAACTGCGGAGGGAGTCATACAAATAGGTGGTTTCGAACCAGTTATGGGCGTGATTGAACAAACCCATGGATTTAAGAGCTTCGCCCCTAAAGGTGGTTAACGATTTAGAGAAGGTACTCAGAGCATAAAGCCGTCCCACGGGCCTCACAATTCATAAGAACATGTTGAAAAAAATTATGCCATGAACGAGTTCACGACGAGTCAGCACGGAGATCATAACGACGAACGAGCCTCATCCGCTAGCAAGTGTGCTTGAAGTGTGTTCATAAAACGGTGTTCACGATTTTGAGTACCCAGTACTCATATGTGGCAGAGCATAAAGCGGTTCTATAGGCCTCACTCTCAATGAGGTGTCTGAAGACTGACCACCAAAGAGGTTTAGGAAGGGATGCGCAACAAGGTAGGGATTCCTCCCTGAAAAACGAAGTGCATCATATGCAATGTTGTGCACGTCATTTTAAATTTCCTCCCAACTTGTGACAGGTACATCCTCTTTACGAAATATGCAGCCGTAGCTGATTCTTGCTTGATTTTATCTTCACTGGCATATTTGTGTATGACTTTGACTTGTGCATTTTACTTTCATTTGAAGTTTCATCGTGTTTGACGTTGAAAGAGAACAGATGCTCTGGCGCTTGCCTGCGAAGTTGTACACAAAACCGTAGCCCAGGTGCGACATTGAACAAAACAAATGGCAGCATATCCACGGAGTGAATGATGGAGAGTGGGGCGAAGCATCCGTCCGTCTCTTCAATTTTGCTTCTGTCCGTCCATGCGTCCGTCTGTGTGACCGCCCGTGCGTCCATCCGTCTCCCGTGCGTGCTTCTGTTCGTGCGTGCGCACGTCCGTCTGTGTGTCCGTCCCTGCGTTCACCCATGCATCCGCTGCTGCGTCTGTCCATGCGTCCATTCGTTCATTCAGCCATCTGTGCGTCCCTCCATGATCTTTCTGTGTGTCCGTTCGTCTACCTATTCAACACTATAAGTACCACCTTCTGTTATCTTTCCATCATATATTCCTTATATAGAAGCACTGCCATCCAGCGGATATTCCAAGGACTGAACAAGAGGAGGCACACGCGCACTATCTTGCGGCTTGCGCTTCGTGTCTACTTCCCATTTTTAACCACCTCGAGTTCATGGTATTTACTAGTTCACTGTATTCATGGCACCACGGCCTAACGCTCGCTAAACTTTTTCTCCGTCCATTAGGTTTTGTATCCGTTCATCCCTGCTTCCGTCTGTGTTACCGTTCGGGCTTCAACCCGCCCATCCGTTCGTGCGTTTGTCCATGTGTCCTTCCATGCATCTGTCTGTGTGTGCGTTCATTCAGCTAGTCAACACTCCAAGTACCACCATCTCGCATCTTTTCATCATATTGCTACGTAGCTGACGTATCAGCGGTGAATAGACGACAACGAGGAAGTGGTCTGTCGGTTGTGCGTGCTGCTTCCATCTTAGTCGACGCCATACGCATCATTTTTAATATAGATTTTAAATAGACACACATCGTGTCAATTTTTACGTAACATCTTTGTGGTGGAGGTGCTGGGTTCTTCCCCGTCTTCATCACGAAGCTCCGCAACGGCCGCATCATCATAGGTCCAGCCATGTCACAGGTTGAACAACCATCGTCTTCGCCACCTGCCCCTACCGTGACTTCTACATACGTCGTTCTACCTCCTGCTCGTGATCCCGGTGTATTTTCCGGTCAGGATGGCGTTGACGTCGACAAATGGATCAACCGGTACGAACGGGTCAGCGCAAGCTATTGGTGGGATCCGACTCTTATGCGTGCCAATGTGCTTTTTTACCTCGATGGCCCACCGCGCGTGTGGTTTGAGACGCACGAAGCGGAGATTACGAGCTGGGATTCCTTTAAAGAGAAGATCCGCGACCTTTTTGGCGACACCATTGGGCGGCAGATCGCCGCGCGGAATCAACTGGCAGCCCGTGCACAGATGTCGACGGAGTCGTACGTCGCGTACATTTACGACGTCATCGCCCTATGCTGCCAGATTGACGATCACATGAGCGAGTCTGAGAAAGTGGCCCATGTTCTGAAAGGCATAGCAGACGACGCCTTTAATCTTCAAGTATATAACAAAGGTGCCACGGTCGACACCATCATTAAAGAGTGGCGGCGGCTCGAAGACGCCAAAAGCCACCGTATTACTCAGCGATTCACCCGGCTTCCCAACACGACCGTAACCTCATCAGATGAAGCCGTCGCCAGTCCCCCATGTATGACAGCGTCACGCGCATTGTTCATCGAGAAATCGAAGCCGCATGTCCGGCCCCTCTTCAGCCACCCGTTTGCGCAACGCTCACCTCTGACCAACAACAGTCGTAAGTGGCGTTAATACAAGCTGTAGTGAGGCAGGAGTTTGCAAACCTCGGCCTTTCATCAGCACGTCCCTTGATTTACCATGAAGTCCCGTCTTACTCCCCAGGACAAGCTCGCCGTTCACCTCCAACAATGCCCTTCTGTAACCCTTCGGAATGGCGAACACCCGATGACCGGCCTATTTGTTTTTCCTGCCACCAACCTGGGCACGTTTCCCGCTATCGCCGCCGCCGTAGGTCAAACCAACCTCGTCAGACCTTCTCTACCTCTGCGCACATGCACCCGATGACCCCTCGGCGTTCAGTCGCCACACCCTTCAATTTCTATTCGTCGTCATTTTACGAGTCTTCCACTGACGCCCCATTGCCTGGTCACCGCTACATTGACCCCCTTTCGTCCGGTCGCCGCTACGTCGGCAATCTCGCTCTCTGCCGCCTCGCCGCTTTTCGTTGCCGAGCTTCTTTGAACGATCGCAGCAGAAAAACTAGATATTGCAGCTAATAGAGGAGAATCCGCAATACCAATGACGGCCGAAAATGTTCAAAGGACGCTTCCCACGCACCACAGCCTGCTTGAAGTACAAGTCGACCATGATCCTGCGACCGCCCTCATTGGCACAGATGGGCACCTGTCTATTATGAGCGCTTCTCTACGTCGCCGCTGGCAAAAGATTATGACGCCGTCTGCGACGCAGGCAATACCTGTTGCCGATGTCGGTACTGTACCAGTAATTGGAATGGCGCTGCTCGTGTCAGCATTGCCGGTTGTCACGCCATGGTCCTTTTTGCTATGCTAGCCTGTGTCCCACATGACCTCATACATCGCCTTGATTTCCTTTCGGCCCACTCGGCTGTAATTGACTGTTCGTCTTGTACCCTCAGTCTCAATCTTCCCATCTTTGCCGACTACTCTGCAAAGCCCACCAGCTGCTTGAGCCTAACCACTTTCGTTCGACTGGCACCTCGAGCCGTCACGCACGTGTCTTTGTCATCGACCTCTCCCGTTCCTGACGGTGATTATATCGTTACGCCAATTACTGACGTTCGGCTGACGCGCAGTGTTACTGTGCCCTATACCATCGCGACCATAGTGGATAACGGTGTGTTACTTCCGCTCCTTAACTTTGGTTTCACCCCTCAAGTGTTGCCCTGCCAGATGTCTCTAGCCCAGCTAACTGCCATAACAGAGGACGATGTCAGTGTTGTCGCTGTATCTGCTCCTGACCGAAGCGCAGTCTCACGGTCACCCAGCTCAGACGATGGTATGTTTCGAAACATGATTGGATCGGAGCTGTCGCCTCACCAGGCCGACGCTCTCTGCCAAGTTTTGGCCTCATACAGTGACATTTTTGACACCGACGATCGTCCCTTGGGCCAGACTAAAATTGTCACTCACCGAATCAACACTGGTGACTCTGCGCTGTTGCGAACGACGGGCCGATCCCGCCGAAGCCACCACTGTTGCGAAGCCACCTCCGTGATCCCACCGCTGACCTCCACTGTTGCGAAAGACGGCGACGCCAACACGGTCCCGAAGGCGTCACTGCTTTCAACTCCGCCGGGAAGGTCACCAGCCGTTTGGTAGCGTATGTTTCTCAGCTCGCGACTGCTTCTGCGCAGAGCTGATGAGACGAGCGGACGAGACGACGGTGAGTTAAATAAGGTTTATGTACAGCATATATACAGAAGCGTTACAATTTCGGCACTGGGGCCGACAGAGACTCGAAGAGCCGAGCTCTCCTCTCTAACACATAGGTCAGCTTTTCGCCTAAAACCGCCGACTCACACACATGTCGGCTCTCCGACACGGGGCCTCCTCTCACTCACATAGGACCGCCGATCGCGATGCGCCGCAGGGCTTCTTTTATTTGCACCGGGTCCAACCAAAATGTCCAATCAGAAGCGCCGCTGGTCGTCAGGGCAGATTCCTCCAATGGCGCGCCGCGCCATGCGTCAGACCACCAGACACGAGGACGCCGGCTCGCTGTCACGTGCACCGCTGACTCAATGCACGGGGGCCAGAGACGCGCCGCGCGTGTTTACGCCGTTCGCGCCAGGCAGACTGCGGGCTGGCCTTGACCCAGATTGCCTTTTTCAGAGGCACGGACGTTTGACGAGGACTCGCTGGCATAACAGCACCCCCGCCGCCAGACAATGCACCGGAAAGACGAGCTGCTTCCACGGGGCTCGGATGTCAGGTGCGCTCGTTCGCCAGGTCCCTCCAGGTTCGCCTCCAGGGCCATGGGGAGAATACAGCTCCAGACTGTTCCGGGAATACAGCCCATTCTTGACGACGGATCCCAGCTCCACTGGCTTGTCGCCACAACTTGTCGACCAGCTTCACTCGTCTCTTCTGACCATCTTCGGCTTCAGCACTTGTCGATGGTTCTGCAACTTGCTAAGAACGGTTCGGCAACAAACAACACACGACACAAGCAAGTGCCCTCGGTCACCCGACAGAACACCAGACAAAGTATAGTACAACATATACCTATCTACGTGTCTATCGGAATTTTGTTCCCCCTACATCAAGAGGTACATGTGGGACACAAGACTCTTAAAGTAAGAACTTGAATTTTTCACAATTACAACAACGCAACGAATTAGAATACCACATAAAGTTGGCCCCTTGAGATCACTCTGAACGAGAGCGCTCAGCCCAGGTCGTGATGAGGTCAAAATTTTGCCCCGAATCGCCAGCGAGAAACCGAAAGGTTGAGAAGGTACTAGCTAGAACGCACTACTCAATGCACCTGCATTAGCGTTCACCTTTCCTTTATTTTTTTTTTTGATAGCGAACGTCAAAGTTGCGCTGTGGAGCAACATGCTCCCTCTCAGTAACCGGCCACCTTTAGGCGACGATACCGATGCGGCACCAAGAGCGGCTCACACTTTCGACGTTGCACAGGGGAACAACGATACGGCTTGCTGCGGATTGACTCCTCACCGCTTAGCTCGATATCGTGTTCGATCACCTTCATGTTTCCGGGACGGTCTGAAAACACATCTTCAGACACCAAAACAATCTTTCTCAGGTCCTCCTTCCGGACTTCACTTAACCTAGGCTCTAGGTTTATCTGCTCCCGGATTACTTTCGATCCCCCTTCAATTACCTCACTAGAACTCAAAATTCCTGCTTCCTCTTCCTCTGAAGCATTCAACAACAGATTTACGACCGCGTGATGTTGAACGTATGGTTTCATCAAGTTGTAAATTTTGTCCGGCCGCCTTCCTAATTTCACTTTATAAGTTGTATCGCAAGGCTTCGATAATACTTTGGCGGGCCCTTCCCAATCAACCTCAAGCTTGTTCCTTTTACACGGCTGCAGCAGCATTACCGGATTATCAACTTCAAAAGCACGCTTCTTCACCGATTTCTCGCAGTGCTCCTTCGACAGCACTTGTGCTGCGTTTTTCTGGTTTTCCACTAGCACTTCAATTTGGCTTTCCACTAGCGCTTCAATTTGGCTTTCCACTAGCGCTTCAATTTGGCTTTCCACTAGCGCTTCAATCGAGAGATCCTCACGCTGCTCTCGAATGAGCGTCTCTCGATCAACTCTCGGCAGCTCGCTCCAACTTTCCGCTACAGGCGAGAGCGTTGCAACCCTCTCGCTCTGACTCAATGGCGTCACGTCGTCTCCCCCAGCGCATACCGCGCCGGCCGTGTCGGCGACGCGCCGCTCGCGTGACTGCTCACATGACTCATGCGGAAACTTTCCTTTCTGGGATTCCGTCGACCCGCCGACAAGGTCACTTGAGAGTTCACCGCATGGAACCAGGTCCAGCTTCCGCGAAAGCCTTCGCGCTTGCGATCGCGTGAGAGCCATGCACGCTAAGTTGGGGAAGAATGATTTGCCCTGCTCTTTGAGAAGCTGCTCCGAGTTGTTGGAGAAAAGATAAGAAAAACGATCATTTAGCGCGGCAGACACAGCCGCTTCGGTGCAAAGCTTACCGAACGGGCCTTCAATGACAACCGTGGCGATTGGTAAGCGAACACTCTGCTCCTCGGCGACCTGCCTGATCCACGCGCATTCTCCTGTGAAGTCATCCGGAGACACCAATGAAGGATGGACAACATCCATGGTTGCCGCTGAGTCTCTAAGTGCTCGGCACGTTTTCTCATTGACCCTAATTTCTTGGAGATACGGCTCCAACAACCGAATGTTTTTTTCTGATTCTCGGATCGTTGCGAAAGCAAACTTTTCCTGACAGTTTCTCGCGATGTGCCCTTCCTTTTTGCAGTTGTAGCAGATTAGCGGCTTCCGTTTGCTTTCCGATTCAAATGCCTGTGTGGTAGAAACCTCACTCGATTTCTCCGCTTCTGCTTGCCCTTCCCCTACACTGTCCTTCGTAAGAGACGGGTCCTTTTTGAAATTACGGTGCGGATCGGGTTTCCGTTGATCAGGTTTCCTTGAAAAGCCCTCTTTCCTTTCATCCTTTTCAACGCGCACTGCCCTGCTATGCAACTTTCGGCGAGTATAATACTCCTCAGCTAACTCAGCTGCCTTGTTTAACTGTACTTCCCCAAGTCTGTCCTGCAGCCAAAGTTTGACATCCTCCTCGATGCAGCGGTAGAATTGCTCCAATGCAACGCATTCCACCACTTTATCGCGGTCGTCATAAACACCTTCGCCCTTGAGCCATTCAATCAAATCGGCTTTAAGACGAAACGCGAAGTCAACGTGTGACTCATTCCCCTTTTTAGCATACCGGAACCTTTGCCTGAAAGCCTCGGGTGACAACTTATAACGTCTCAAGAGCACTTCCTTAACCTCGTCATAGCTCTCAAACGCTTCCCTCGACAAGCAAGTTATCGCGTCGGACACTTCGCCGGGAAGAAGAGCTAGCAGGTTCCGCGCCCAAAGAGACCGCTCCAAAGCGTTTCGCTCACAGACGTGTTCAAACTTGACGAGATATTTCGCCATGTCCTCGCCTACTACGAACGGTGGCAATTGGTCCCTAATTCTAAAACCGCTGACCTGAACTGTTGGAGAAGCTACGCTAGGCGCCTGTGAACACTGTAGGATTGCCAATTCTAGTCGTTTCATCTCAAGGCGCTCCTGTCTCTCGGCCTCCTCGCGCTCGCGACGTTCACGCCTTTCAGCTTCCTCGCGCTCGCGACGTTCACGCCTTTCAGCCTCCTCACGTTCGCGAGCTTCTCGCTTTCAGCCTCCTCACGTTCGCGAGCTTCTACTTCCCCGCCTTTCAGCCTCCTCACGGCGTGCTTTAATATCCACCCAGGCCTCATCGACTTCCTCAGCCGACACTCCCTCATCCTTCATGATCTCAAGGATCGCTTGCTTTCGTTTCGCACGGCCCTAAAGTAATGCCGAGTTCCTCACAAATTTCGATGAGTTCCTTCACCTTAAGGTTCTCCATCGTTCACACTAGCCTCTTGCTGTTTGCCCCTGTTAACAATTTACTTGCCGTACCCACTATAAGCCTACTAGCACGACGCGCAAGCAATATTTCACACTCCAGTGTTTACCCCCTCCGCATTAACTTCGGTTTCAAATCACTTCGACTTTGCTTGAAACGATCAAAGCTCACTACAATGCTTCACACAGCCCTTCTCTAAACTACTACAACCTGAGCTAGAGTAGTCTGGTGAACTGAGGGGAAAACATCAGGCACTCACCGCATCGATGTCGCTGACGCCGGCCGATCCCGCAGCTGCCAACCACTGTTGCGAACGACGGGCCGATCCCGCCGAAGCCACCACTGTTGCGAAGCCACCTCCGTGATCCCACCGCTGACCTCCACTGTTGCGAAAGACGGCGACGCCAACACGGTCCCGAAGGCGTCACTGCTTTCAACTCCGCCGGGAAGGTCACCAGCCGTTTGGTAGCGTATGTTTCTCAGCTCGCGACTGCTTCTGCGCAGAGCTGATGAGACGAGCGGACGAGACGACGGTGAGTTAAATAAGGTTTATGTACAGCATATATACAGAAGCGTTACAATTTCGGCACTGGGGCCGACAGAGACTCGAAGAGCCGAGCTCTCCTCTCTAACACATAGGTCAGCTTTTCGCCTAAAACCGCCGACTCACACACATGTCGGCTCTCCGACACGGGGCCTCCTCTCACTCACATAGGACCGCCGATCGCGACGCGCCGCAGGGCTTCTTTTATTTGCAACGGGTCCAACCAAAATGTCCAATCAGAAGCGCCGCTGGTCGTCAGGGCAGATTCCTCCAATGGCGCGCCGCGCCATGCGTCAGACCACCAGACACGAGGACGCCGGCTCGCTGTCACGTGCACCGCTGACTCAATGCACGGGGGCCAGAGACGCGCCGCGCGTGTTTATGCCGTTCGCGCCAGGCAGACTGCGGGCTGGCCTTGACCCAGATTGCCTTTTTCAGAGGCACGGACGTTTGACGAGGACTCGCTGGCATAACAGCGCCCATTCACCGTCGGCCGTACCGCGTGTCAGCATCTGAGCGAGAAGTGATTCAGAAAGAAGTGACCAAAATGCTTACGAAAAACGTAATCGAACCATCAACGAGCCCTTGGGCATCTCCCGTGGTATTAGTAAAAAAGAAAGACGGCTCATGGCGTTTCTGCGTTTGATTATCGCCACCTCAACAAAATCACCAAAAAGACGTGTACCCTCTACCACGCATTGACGATGCCCTTGATTGCCTCCATGGCGCCACCTTCTTTTCATCTCTCGACCTCCGATCTGGCTACTGGCAAATTTCTGTAGATGAGATAGACCGAGAAAAGACCGCTTTCGCTACCCCTGACGGTCCTTATCCATTCAAGGTCATGCCCTTCGGTCTCTCCAACGCTCCAGCGACCTTCGAGATAATGATGGACACGCTCCTACAAGGATTTAAATGGTCGACATGTTTGTGTTACCTGGACGACGTGATCATTTTCTCACCAACCTTTGCAACCCACCTTGAACGCCTTTCGACCATTCTATCCATATTTCGACGGGCCGGCCTGCAGCTCAATTCCTCCAAGTGCCACTTTGGTCTTCGTCAGATTACCGTATTGGGTCACCTTGTTGACGCTGCCGGCGTACGGCCAGACCCAGCGAAAGTACGCGCTGTAACAAACTTCCCAGTCCCACGCTCTGTCCATGATGTTCGCAGTTTTGTGGGCCTCTGTTCCTACTTTCGCCGGTTCGTGAAAAACTTTGCGGCACTCGCACGGCCACTCACCGACCTTCTCAAACAAGACGTCCCATTTTCTTGGGGCCCTCCTCAAGCTGACGCCTTCTCTCAGCTAATCACCGCTCTAACGACAACTCCTATTCTTGCACATTTCGACCCCGATGCTCCCACAAAAGTGCGAACAGACGCGAGTGGTCACGGAATTGGTGCAGTTTTGGCGCAAATTCAGCGGGGCAATGACCGTGTAATCGCGTATGCGAGCCGTCTGCTTTCTAAGTCTGAACGCAATTATTCTATAACAGAACGGGAATGTCTCGCTCTTGTTTGGGCGGTTTCGAAATTCCGTCCTTACTTGTATGGCCGCCCTTTCCGTGTCATCACAGATCACCACGCGCTGTGTTGGCTTTCTTCTCTGTAGGACCCCACTGGACGACTTGGTCGTTGGGCATTACGCCTACAGGAGTATTCCTACTCGGTTGCTTATAAGTCTGGACGTCTCCATCTGGACGCCGATTGCTTATCCCGCTACCCTGTTGATCAGCCCGACGAACCAGACATCGAGCCTAGCCTCAGCGTCATGTCAATGTCCCAGTTTCTTCAGATTGGTGATGAACAACGTCGTGATGCTTCTCTGCGACAACTTATTGACCGTCTCGAATCTGCTCCGAACGACACGTCACTTCGCATGTACGTCCTCCTGAATGGCACGCTGTACCGTCGTAGCCTCCAGCCAGATGGCCCTGAGCTCCTTCTTGCCGTGCCGAAAAATTTGCGTTCCACCGTGCTGCACGAGCTTCATGATGAACCAACTGCTGGTCATCTGGGTGTATCACGGACGTACGACCGCGTGCGTCGCCGCTTCTTTTGGCGCGGTCTCGCCCGGTCCGTTCGCCGTTACGTGTCCTCCTGCGATAAATGCCAACGTAGGAAGCGACCTACTGCGCCCCCGGCTGGACTTCTTCAGCCGATCTCCATCCCAACCGAACCTTTCTTCCGTGTTTGTATAGATCTTCTCGGTCCTTTTCCCGAGTCGAAATCGGGCAACAAGTGGGTCGCTGTTGCTATAGACTACGCGACTAGGTATGCCATCACTCGAGCGCTCCCCACTAGCACCGCTACTGACGTTGCGGACTTTTGCTCCACGACGTCATCCTACAGCATGGCGCTCCTCGCCAATTACTCACAGATCGTGGCCGCGCATTTTTGTCCCGTGTGGTCGACGATGTTCTGCGCTCTTCCTCGACGCACCACAAGCTGACCACTTCCTACCATCCCCAAACAAATGGCCTTACCGAACGGCTAAATCGGACCCTAACGGACATGCTCGCAATGTATGTGTCCTCCGACCACCTTGACTGGGACCTGGCGCTACCTCACGTGACCTTCGCGTACAATTCTTCGCTCCACGACACCACTGGTTATTCACCCTTTTATTTGCTTTATGGCCGTGATCCGACGTTACCACTCGACACCTTACTTCCAACCACTACAACGCCGTCAATCGAATATGCACGCGACGCTATTGCTCGTGCCGACCACGCACGTCAGATCGCCCGCTCTAGACTTTCGGCTTCGCAAGCCACCCAGAAAGCCATCTACGACAGCCGGCATGCTGACGTTCACTTCTCATCCGGTTCTCTTGTTCTCCTGTGGTGCCCAGTTCGACGGGTTGGCTTATCAGAGAAGTTATTGTCTCGCTACATGGGTCCTTACCGTATCATCCGCCAGGTAACCGACGTCACCTATGAGATCATTCCTCATCTGAGGCCGCAAGCTTGCCTGCAACCACACCCAGTGATGTTGTGCACGTCAGCAGGCTAAAACCTTAGCACCTGCCTACTGAAGACCGTAGTTATTATGCACCGAGACGGTGCTTTTACCGCTGGGGGGGTAATGCTACGTAGCTGACGTATCAGCGGTGAAAAGACGACAACGAGGAAGTGGTCTGTCGGTTGCGCGTGCTGCTTCCATCTTAGTCGACGCCATACGCATCATTTTTAATATAGATTTTAAATAGACACACCTCGTGTCATTTTTTACGTAACAATATATTCGGCATATAGAAGCAACGCTCTCCAGCGGACATTTCAAGGACTAAACGAGGGGTGGTACACACACACTTTCTTACGGCTTGAACTTCGTGTCTACTTCCCATCTTTAACCTCCTCGAGATCACGGTACTTACTAGTTCACTTTATTCGAGGCACTGCGGCCCAACGCTCGCTAAACCTTTCTGAAACCAAGAAGGTTCCGCCGAGCGAGCATTACGTAGCAACCCTTTCATGTCATATAGTGCTCAATGCACATGCCAGTGGCTGCTAATGGGGAATGAGAGACAGGAGAATTCGGCTTTTAGTTAACGCGAACGTTGCAAATTTTTATTGTTCAACAACGCACAGGAGAAATCTTCCGTCGGCACGACCTTGCAGGTCAAATCGTAAGACATGTTACGCACTACTACGAAGAGCGAATGGGTGCCACTTTAAAGAGCTTCGCCCCTGAAAATTGCAACATGGTCACATTCTTTCGCATGCTTTGCATAACGTGGATTCCCAGGTATGTGGGATCTGCCGATTTTTTACATGAGAATTAGCGCTTTCACTAGGCCATGTAACGCTGTCCATGCGTGTATCTGTGTCGTCGCTCAGCACCACGCTGCCCTCGGCGCAGATGTTAGGGTGGTGCCAAGTAGGTTACATCTTTGCTAGCAGTGCGCGGCGGCGTCACTCTCTCTCCCTCACCTGCCGCGCGTTCACCACTTGTCACCTCTCTTTCACTTTACACTTTCAACCGCTCGCAAATTTCGAGCGCACATCGAGTGAATACTCTTTGGGCTCGTTTATCTGCGATGGAAAGGACACCGGAAAGCGAAGCTCCTTCGTCCGCCGTGCATCCACCGAAGTCATTTGGACTAAACTGGCTACTCTGGCGTGGCAATGGTTAGCAGAGCTGATCGCGTTCGCGAATGACGACGTCACACCTGCAACACCGACGAGGCGCGTACCAGGGAGGGAGAGAGGTTAATGAAAAAGAAAGAGCTAAAAAGGACGTTATTTTCTGCCTCCCGTCGCGAAGGCATAGCTCAGCGCCTTATAGGTGGGAAAAGGGCGAAGTAAAAACGTTGGGAAGAAGGAAAACTAAAAAAGTGAAATGCATGGCAAGAGAACCGTACCTCTTCTCAGTACAGACAGTAGCGGAAGACTAACGACACCGACGAGGTGCGAGTTTTAAAAAAAATGACGGCAGATCCACGAGGTGAACGATGATGAGTTTGGGCGAAGCTCCTGGAAGTAATACCGTGAAATTTACTTCTGTTGATTCGCCTGGCGATACGCGCGCTCCTTTGCAGCTTCCCATGGTCGAACGTTTTTAAGATCTGTTTCGCGACGTTGACGTGCTGCCTCGGCCTCTTGTTCCCGTACGGAAGGGTCTTGCCGACGCTGACGTGCCACTACAGCTTCTTGTTCACGTGCGGCGGGATCTTGCCGACGCGGCCTTGCTGATGTGGCTTATTGTTCCCGTAAAGCAGGATCTTGCCGAGCTGACGTGCCGCTGCAGCTTCTTGTTCACGTACGGCGGGATTTGGCCGACCGACGCTGCCTTGCTGATGTGGCTTCTTCTTCCCGTAAAGCAGGATCTTGCCGACGCTGCCTTGCTAATGTGGCCTCTCGTTCCCGTGCGGAAGGATCTTACCGACGGTGACGTGCCGCTGCAGCTTCTTGTTCACATAGGCGGGATCTTGCCGACGCTGCCTTGCTGATGTGGCTTCTTGTACTCGTACAGAAGGTTCTTGGCGGCGACGTCCCGCAGCTTCCCGGCGCGCTTCTGCCTCGCATGCTCTCACTTCAGCGTCCTGTCTGCGAACGCGCGCCGCCGCTGCCCTGCGCGCCCGCCTTTCGGCATCCCTATCCATACGAGCACACACGAACGGCAACGAGTACCAGCAAATACGACCTGTATCGTTAAGGTTTTGAATATAAAACCTTTATTTTAGAAAACACCTGGCGTCTTTCGTTAAGCAGCTGGCGTCTTATTTTTTGTTTTGCTTCAGAAACATCTGGCGTTTTTCCGTTTTGCTTTTAGAAAACATCCGGCATCTCTGGTTGGTTTATTTCGTCAATGAACGGTGTTTTGAACAAAATTTTTATTGTTTAATAACGCACAGGAAAAATCTCACCGGGCACTACCTTAGAGGTAAACAATGGCTGCGTCTGGGAATGCGAGACAGCAGATGCCGGCTTTTAACACTTTTACTTCTACTAACGTTTCCTACTGGAACATACCGATGGTTGCTAATATAAAATGAGAGACAAAATAATAAAAGAATACGGCTTTTAGTTAACGCACACAATACGATTTTTTTATTGTTCAACAACGCACAGGAGAAACATCCCACCGGCACTACATTGGAGGTCAAAGCGTAAGACTGGTTACACACTACGACTATGACTACGAGGGACAAATGGGTGCCGCTGTAAGGAGCTGCAGCCCCTTGGTTAATGGGCAACGTGTTACTCGTTAATAAACGTTCCCTTTGTGCAGCCCCTAAACTGCTGTCCGCATCTTCCCACGGAAGGATCTCGATTAAATGGGCAGCAGATATGATGGGGGCATTATGTGAATGTTGTCTAATTAGGTGTGGTTTGTGAATGGCCAATCGTTATTTCGTCTTTTTTTACATATATTTTCGAGTGAAGGAGAAGCATTGCCTTTACCGAGTAGTAGGGTGCTGATGTGTAATTCAGTGCCTACCGAGGATGTTGGTACCTACACTTACGGGGTGGCCAGGAAATGTTTGTGCAGTTCGAGCCGTTGCTTTTTAAAACAAGCAGACGCTGCTTGCGTCAGCCATGCAAAGTGAGAGATGGGGGTGAGCAAGCGGGTGACCAAATTATTCGGCATGTTACGCGAGGTGCGAGGTTGCGCATTGGGGATGTGGACAAAGCCGACGCACGAAACATGATATTGTGCGACTGAGAAATGCTCCGCATTCAAAACGATTTACCGACTGGAAGTATTCAGTCCTAAACTGTGAGAGAAGGCGCACAAGTTGCAGACTTGCACCTCTCCACCTATAAAGCCGATGTTTAGTCAAAAATCACAGCATATCCATCGTGTGGATGTTGATGAGAGAGGCAAAGCGTCCATCCGTCCATCTATGCTTCAATTCACCCGAATATTTGCGCTTCCATCCGTAGTGCATCCATGCTTCTGTCCCACCATCCGTGAGTCTGTCCGTGCGTCTCTGCGCCTGTCTGTCAGTGCATGCTTCCGGGTGTCCGTCTCTTCGTCCATCTGTTCCTGCTTCGGTACGTCCGTCCATTCTTCTGTCCATCCGTGTGTCCCTCTATCTGTCCATCCATGCTCACGTCATTCCATGCTTCTGTCCGTCCCGGCTTCCATACATCTGTTCGGGTGTCCATCCAATCTTCTGTCCGTCCGTCCGTGTGTCACTCCGTCTGTCTGTCCCTCTTTTCGTGCATCCGTGCGTCCATTCATGCGTGCTTCTGTACGTGCTTCAGTCCGTCCACAGTTCCGTCTGTCCGCCTGTCCATGTGTCCGTGAGTTCACCTGTGCCTCTCTCAGTTCATCGTCTGTCTATCTATCTGTCTGTCCGTCCGTCTGTCTGTCACTCACACAAGCATAACCTACCTGTTGATTGAGTCATTCAACTAGGTGGTTACAAACCGGTGACAAGGAGACATGCATGGACACCCCCACGGCTTTAGGAAGTGGAACCATAAAAACTCAGAGCTTTTTCATGGAGTGAGTGATAATGAGTGCGACAAAGCGTCCATACGTCCGTCCATGCGTCCGTCTCTCTTCTGTGCTTTCGTCCGTCTATTCGTTCTAGTTTTCGTCCGTGTGTCTCTCCGTGTGTCGACCTGTGCGTGCGTCTATCCATGCGTCCGTCCTTCTGCCTGCCTGCCTGCCTGCCTGCCTGCCTGTCTGTCTGTCTGTCTGTCTGTCTGTCTGTCTGTCTGTCTGTCTGTCTGTCTGTCTGTCTGTCTGTCTGTCTGTCTGTTTGTCTGTCTGCCTGCCTGCCTGTCTGTCTGTCTGTCTGTCTGTCTTCTCCTTCTTCTGTCTGTCTTTCTCGCTGTCAATTCGTCTTTCTATCCGTCTGCTCTCCATTCTTCTGTGCGTCCGTCTACCTGTGTTTCTGTGTATCGGTCCGTCCATCACCTGTCACTCACACTAACGCCAACTGCGGAGTGAGTCATACAAACAGGTGGTTACGAACCAGTTACGAACGTGCATGAACAAACCCATAGATTTAAGAGCATCGCCCCTGAAGGTGGGTAACGATTTAGAGAAGGTACTCAGAGTATAATGCCGTCCCATGGGCGTCACAGTTCATGAGACCATGTTGACAAAAATTATGCCATGAACGATTTTACGAGGAGTCAGCGTGGAGATCATAAAGACGAAAGAGCCTCATCTACTAGCAAGTGTTCTTGAAGTGTGTTCATAAAACATTGTTCACGATTTTGAGTACGCGGTACTCATATATGGAAGACCATAAAGCGGTTCCATGGGCCTCACTTTAAATGAGGTGTGTGAAGGCTGATCATAGAAATAGATGTTTAGTGAAAAATGATTAACGATTTTAAGTACTTAGTACTCTACTATTGGAGAGCATAAAGCCGTCCCGTGGGCCAAGCAAGAAAAAACTGCTTTTGGCGTGTCTTCGAAATAAGTTGCGAGGAAGTAATTATTTCCTGAAAACAAAGTACAATATATGCAATGTTTCGCATGTCACTTTACGTCTCCTCCCAACTTGCGACAGGTACATTCTCTTCACGAAATATGCCACCGTAGCTGATTCTAGCTTGACTTATTTTCTCTGGAATATTTGTGTGCGACTTTGACTTAAGCATATCACTTTTATTTGAGGCTTCATTCTGTTTGACGTTGAAAGAAAACAGATGCTTTCGCGCATGCCTGCGAAGTTGTACACAAAAGCACAGCCCGGGTGTGACGTTGAACAAAAAAAATTGGAGATTCCTTGTACAGTGAGAATCCATGATATGCGAAGCACGAAAGAGGAAGGTTGATATGTCACTTTAAAATCAGCACAACGTTATGAGGTGGAGGTAAATTATGTTGTACACAACTTCCGCGTCATGATTATGATGTTTGGACGTGTCATTTACCTTCATCATTTATTCGCGCCACCTGATACCAAATTTGGTATATGTGGAGCTAGCGAAATGTCCCCTAGCGTACTATGAGCGTAGCATGTAGTCAAGTTTCACAAGAGACGCATTCTATGATTATCATGTTTGGACTTGTCATTTACCTTCGTCGTCTTTTTACGTCACGTAATACCCAATTTGGTATATGCCGAACTACCAAACAGCCACGAGCGCACTGTGAGCGTAGCATATAGTCATGTTTTACAAGAGACGCATATCATGATTATCATGTTTGAACATTTATTTATTTATTATTTATTTAGGAGAATACTGCCAGTCTGAATGCCAGACTTTGGGCAGGGGTGGGCGGTACAATGAACACAAATGCAGGAAGTACAAAAAATATTGAACAGATTATACAGTGGTACAAATAGTTTGAAAAAAAAAAAAAAAAAAAAAAGCGTTGATTCACATAGAAAGGAAACTGGAAATGCAGTCCACAATTGCCGTGCCATACAAGGCTATACTGAAAACTGCACGAAAGTAGTGCTCAGCAGGTTTTGCTGTGTGCTAAAAAAAAAAAAAAAAAAAAAAGTTCAAGTACAAGAATAGTCAGCAACAATTCAAAAATACATCCGGGCATGTTAGTTACAAGCGTGGCAAATTGTAAGGCAAATATTTTGTCTAAAATGGGCACAAGAACAAAGGCACTGTAAAGGAAATGGGAGTGTAGCTATCAGAAAGATGGAGCAGGTAACGCACGGAGAAATGATTTCAGATCGACACTTTCCAGAGCCTCTGGTGGCAATTTGTTCCACTCGTTGATTGCGCGGGGAAAAAAGGAGTACCTATATATGTTAGTATGACAGAGAAGCTCATCAATTCTTTTAGGGTGGGAGGAGCGCGTTTCGCGGCGCAAAATTGGTTTAATGTAATTGGTTTTCCGAATTGCTAGCTTGTCATTATATATGAGGTAGAACAACTTCATTCTTTCATGGTAACGTCTCCATTGCAAAGTTTTCAGCTTAGCGCTTTCCAAAAGAGCTGATGGAGATGTGTCGTGTCGGTAGGCATTAAACACGAACCGTACAGATTTTCGCTGTATTGATTCAAGTTTATCAATGTTAGCTTGTGTGTGGGGGTCCCATACAGGCGACGCGTATTCAAGTAATGGTATTACGTACGTTTTATATGCGAGTAGCTTAGTCTCGCGGGTTGCTTTAGCTAGCGTCCTTCGTAAATAACCTAGTTTTCTCAAAGCCTTTTTTTCAATGTAAGCTATGTGATCGTTCCACCTTAAATCAGATGTGATTACAAGGCCAAGGTACGTATATTGCGAAACGAATGATAAGGAGTGATTGCCTAGGTTGTATCGGAATTTTAAAGGATCTTTTTTGAGGGTTATGGTCATCGCAACAGTTTTTTTGGGGTTTATGTTCATTTGCCATTTCGTACACCAGTCTTGAATTTTAGATAAAGAATCGTTTAAAAGAAGCTGGTCGCTAGGATCATTCACTTCTTGATAAAGCACGCAGTCATCTGCGAAAAGCCTTATCTTAACTGGTATATCGCGGACAATGTCATTTATAAAAACCAAAAAGAAAAGAGGCCCCAGGACGGATCCCTGAGGTATGCCGGATTGAACTGGCGCGGATGGCGAGTTGGTTCCATCAACTGTGACGCACTGGTACCTGCAGCTCAAGTATGCTTCGATCCAGGCTAATAAAGAGTCATTTTTCAGAATTGCC
This sequence comes from Rhipicephalus annulatus, assembly GCA_013436015.1. Taxonomy (NCBI): domain Eukaryota; kingdom Metazoa; phylum Arthropoda; class Arachnida; order Ixodida; family Ixodidae; genus Rhipicephalus; species Rhipicephalus annulatus. Next base: position 181,564 of record WOVY01014944.1, read on the forward strand.
TTGAATTTGATTAGTAGCTTACGGTGTGACACGCGGTCAAACGCTTTCTCAAAGTCTAGAAATAATATATCAATTTGGCTTTGTTTGTCCAGACCAGAGGCAAGGTCATGTACCATTTCGAGTAGTTGCGTAACCGTCGATAAGCCGCGTCGGAAGCCATGCTGGCGACTGTCTATTATGTTGTTGCTTTCGATAAACGCGGAAAGGTGCTTGAATATTATGTGTTCCAGAACTTTAACACATGCGCATAACAACGATATTGGTCTGTACGCGGAAGGTATGTACTGGTTTGCCTTTTTTGGTATGGGAGTTATTTTGGCGTAACGCCAGTCATGAGGAAGTTCTGCTCGAGAAAGAGATTTCCGAAAGATTAGGTTTAGGTACTTAGAACACCATTCTGCGTAGCGCACCAGAAAAGCATTAGGTATGTTGTCGATCCCACTAGATTTCTTATCATCTAACTTGAGCAGAAGGGAAAATATGCCCTCTTCATCTATTTCTATATTGTCAATCGGTGGCAAATCACCAAACAAAAGAAATTCAGGTTCCGTGCCATTATCATCAGTGAAAACTGAACAGAAGTATTCATTGAGTATGCGCGCTGTTTCTGAGCTGTTAGCGGCCATTCACATTCATTCACATTCGTCGTTCGCTCTCGTCACGTAACACGAAACTCTCATCTGGGGAACTAGTGAAACAGCCGAGAGCACGCTATAAGCAAATCATCTAGTCATAATTTATATGGCACCCATATCAAGATTATCATATGCCATTCACCTTCGTATCTATTCACGTTCTGTGACACCACATTAGGTATATGTGGAGCTAACGAAACGGCCGCACGGCTATCAAGAGAGTGGTATGTTGCCATGTTCCTTCATGACACGCGTGTCATGATTATCATTATTGCATCCGTCGTGTACTTTCGCACCCATTGACGTAACGTAACACCAAAGTTGGTATAAGTGGATTTAGCGAAATGGCCGCTAACGCATCATGAGCGTCGCATGTAGTCATGTAGTTACAAGGCACGCATCTCATGATTGCCATGTTTGCATGAGTTACTTACCGTCATCGTCTATTAACGTCCCATAATACCAAAATTGTTATATGTAAAGCTAGCGAAACAGCGGCGAGAAATTCATGAAGGGCCGATGTACTCCGACGGAAGGTTCAGGCGCATGCATGCTGGGCGCAGCGGCGTTACGCTACAGAAACACGAGCGTTCTGACGCCAGGCGTGATGCACGCGGCCAACGACTGTCGGCGGGACCAGACGGCAGCAGGCACGAAATGCGACATGCTGCATTTTGTGCCGACTACGTTACCCAGTCCACACTGCGTCTGCCTATCACAGGTATGCCTGGCGCTTTCAAACGCGCATCGGTAAAGGCAACGCAGCGCGTCGAGTGCCTGCGAATACAAGGCAGGCAAATCGGTGCCTGGCGTGGCATCGCCGGCGTGACGCGACGAAATGAACGCTGGCACGCCCACGCACTGGGTCACGTTGAAGTGTAGTGACGTCTTCAGTGTGGCAGGTAGTCATTTTCTCACATGATATTCATCTCATGATTCTCATGTTTGCACCAGTCACATACCGTCTTCATCCATTCACGTGGCTTAATAACAAACTTCGCTTATGCAATACTAGCGAAACGGCTGCGAGCGCATCATGAGTGTGGCATGTAGTCATGTTGTTACATGATCCGCATGGGAGGATTATCATGTTTGAACGTGTCATTTGGCTTCATCATCCATTCACGTCCCGTATTTCCAAATTGCTATATGCGAAGCTAGCGAAATGACCTGTGAGCGCATATACGCGTGGCATGTAGTCATGTTGTTACATGACATTCATGTCATGATTTTCATGTTACGGTCTGTTGCTTGTGTTTGCCATGCAGTCACGTCATACTACACCAGTTTGGTAACATGTCATGTGAACGAAACCAGCGCAAGAGCAGCAAGACCACGAAATGTAAATCATGACATTCATGACATACTCTCATGATTTTCATGCCATGACTAGTCACTTATGCTCGTCATACAGTCAGGTTATGCCATACCAACTTTGGTATCGATATCATTATCGAAACGGCCAGGAGAGCTAAAACTGATAGGCGGCTAAATAGATAGATAGATAGATAGATAGATAGATAGATAGATAGATAGATAGATAGATAGATAGATAGATAGATACGCTCAAAGTCGTCGAAGTTCACCAAGATATGCCATCGGCCATATTGTGCTTAATGCTCCGGTTCTCGTCCGATCGCTAAGATATGCTTCGCATTTAAAAGGCTGCCCCGCCGCGGTGGTCTAGTGGCTAAGGTACTCGGCTGCAGACCCGCAGGGCGCGGGCTCGAATCCCAGCTGCGGCGGCTGCATTTCCCATGGAGGCGGAAATGTTGTAGGCCCGTGTGCTCAGATTTGGGTGCACGTTAAAGAACCCCAGGTGGTCTAAATTTCCGGAGCCCTCCACTACGGCGTCTCTCATAATCATATAGTGGTTTTGGGACGTTAAACCCCACATATCAATCAATCGCATTTAAAAGGCGGGACTTTTTCGCGCGTTCGAAAAATGGGCAGCATATCTACGGAGTGAATGATGGAGAGTGGGGCGAAGCATTCGTCTGTCCATTCGCTCTTGCCTCCGTCCGTCCATGCATTCGTCTGTGTGACCGTCCATGCATCTATTCACCCGCCCGTGCGTGCGTCTGTTCGTGCGTCCGTCGCTGCGTTCGTCCATGCATCCGCCCCTACGTTCGTTCATGCGTTCATTCATGCAATTGTCTGTGTGTCCGTTCGTTCATCTGTTCAACACTTCAAGTACCACCATCTCGCATCTTTTGTCATATATTCCCCATATAGAAGCACCGCCATCCAGCGGAAATTCCAAGACTAAATGAGAGGTGGCACACGCACACTTTCTTAAGGTTCGCGCTTCGGGTCTACTTCCCACCTTTAATCACCTTGAGGTAATGGTATACACTAGTTCACTGTATTCATGGCACTGCGGCCCAATGCTCGCTAAACCTTTCTAAAACCAAGGAGGTTACGCCCAGCGAGTATAACGTAGCAACCTTTTCCAGTCATATAGTGCTCAATATGCATTCCAATGGCTGCTAATGGGAAATGAGAGACAGAAGAATTCAGCTTTTACTTTCTTACGGCTTGCAGTTCGTATCTACATCCCACCTTTAACCACCTCGAGTTCATTCATGGTATATACTAGTTCATTATTCATGGCACTGCGTGTCAACGCTCACTAAACTTTTCTAAAACTAAGGAGGTTACACCCAGCGAGTATAACGTAGCAACCCTTTCTTGTCAGACAGTGCTCAATGCACATGCCAATGGCTCTGAATGGGGATCGCAGCATGCGCCTTACCTAAGAGCCGAGTGCTCCTGTCTCTCATTCTCTATTAGCAGTGATTGGCATGTACATTGAGCACTATTTTTTATTTTTCAACAACGCACAAAAGAAATCTTTCACCGGCACCACCTTCGAGGTCAACATGTTATACTTGTTACATACTACAACGGCTACGAGGGACGAACGGGAGCCGTTATAAAAAGCTTCGCTTCTAAAAGGCAAAGTCTCAACTGATGAATTCAATATGACTATCCCAATTGCGGGAGCTGCGTCCTGTCTCAAGTAGCTCCACGTAGAAAATAGAGGGAGAACATTTATATTTCATGGTGAAATTACGGGTGCTGTTGTGTATCTACATTCACTGGTAGTAGGATGCCCGCAATTTGGCTCTGTAGCTTTCGCTTCATTGCCAAGAAAAGTTGTCGCCGAGTATAACAAGATTGCGGAATTTGCAACGTGAGATGCATAACATGCCCTGAAACATGGGCGGAGCATGCCATACGACACAACCTCTTGAGCTGTGTAGGTTACTCCCCTCCTGTATAAGGGTGGGCTACCCCACACGCCTTATGCCCCAGCAACTCCCGATTAGATTTAGGAGCGAAGCATCCTGGGGCCAACGCTTGTCGGTTGGTGCCCGCCACAAAACGGTGAAACACCATGTGAAATGGTAAATAAATGTTTAGAAGATCAAAATAAGTGGTCACACTACCGTAAAGACGCCGCTTTTTAGTGCCTATCAATGAAAACATGTGACGAAAAAGGTTTTATGGAATAATATCAATCATAATTATGGCCGAATATGAAACACCTACAAGCATGAACTCTTCATACTAGTTGGCAAATTCAACGTACTTATTATAAACCTCAACACGTAGTTTTGTCGTCGACTCTATACGTGACCTCATGTCAGTCATTTTATGGGGACCATGCTTCGATTTGCAGGGATATGCACGGATACGAAAATTTGGTTCCGAAGAAATTCACCCCTTTTTGACTGGTCACCAACACAGGGACACAAGCAGCTTAGTTTCTGCCGCGATAACGTCGTGAGCAATACACTTCCAAAGATATAAAAGTAGCAGCACTTACCTTGGAAATGAGAAACAAAGCAAACTGTTTTTAATAACTACAGAGGCTAGGAAATTTAAAATGTCGCGTTTAGCCCCATATCTCGTTTTATCCCACCCTAGCCTGATCAATATAACTGACCTACGTAGTGCACACTGCAGCAGATTTAAATGTATTTCTGGTATGCTGGACTCTGCTTATTTTTTGGACACAATGCAAGGTACTTGGGGTGTAGCTAGTGCAGGAATTTGCAAAAAAATACAAGGGCAATCACGTCACGTATTCTCTATGAAGAAATGGTACAGCATCAGCCCGTCATTCGGTCCCCACATGTGGGGAAGTCGTGTGAAATGAGTGGGAACGTCTATCGCCATATCATCTTGAACATATAAATAAAGAATGAGGGGTTCTTCCTTACTTTGACCAATTATGGATATTTTGGTTGTGTAATGGAAGGTCCAGCTACCTACACCCAGCCTGTTCGTAGCTATCGCTTATTCTCGAAGCCCCACTGCTGCCAGAACTCTAAACCACCGCGAGATGCCGCACCAAATGAATGACGTCATGCCTGATTTTTCTGCACAGGTCACGTGACAACCCTACATCACACATTGATCGGAAGTTCTGCGACTGTTTGCTTTGAGATATGAATGTGTGCTATGGTGTTGGGTCATCGAGCTTCATGTGACCGGCGTGGACTGTTAAAAAAGTATTATTGCCCTGCTTGATTGTTCAAAGCACAGACTATCTCAAATATTTTTTAAGAAAACAATGCAGGCCTTGGAAGGCAGAGCTTGAGTGGGCACCTGAGTACACTTTCATAGTGAGTATTCATTTGCCTTGGTAAATGTGATAACATGGCTCTAAGTGCGCCCTTTTTCTGTTGTGACCAGCATGCCTTTCTTGATTATTCATGATTGCAGCTGCGTTAAAATTTGGCTGAACAATAGAGGTTTGTCTCTACAGGCTGGACGGCTTTGTGAACTGGGTTTGTTTGCTCATTTTGATAAATGCACATGTATTCTTCTAAATGAAAGTGGTGCGTAGAAATGCAGCACTTGAATATATTTTAATTTTGCTTTGTTGAGGTTGCAATATACTGTGATATTATGATGTACCAGAGTGTGCATAAATTAATGAATGACCATTAAATTACGTGGCAGGTCAATAATAGTTTTTTAAGGAAATCGAATATTCTGCAGTTCAATAATCAGGTTGCGTAGCACGTGAGCATCAGTACAGACTAAGCGTTTTATTAAGCTACTATCTCTGTGTACAGCCTAATAGCAGTCATCCCTCGTCTGCAAAGGTACTCGTGATTGCGCACTAAGTGTAAAAACTTGTTTGACTTACTTGCATTTTGTTCAAACTTAACATGTGTAACAGGCTTCACTCCACTGGAGGACTTGTGTATGATCGAGAAGCTTCCTTGTATTTTGATTGAGGCAGTGCAAGAAGCAACCGAAATATCTAAACTTACCGTAGAAGGAAATATGTCACAGTTGAGAACCAGCCATGAGGGATTACCTATAATATATGTACTCATTCCTTTACTAAAAGCAGAAGTATTCATTGAAAATATAGCGTGTTCTTCGTGTACGCGTTAACATCAAAGCAGTTTTCCATATACAAAACATATTAGGGTGTAAATGTCGTTTAACACAAAATTAAAATGGAGTCATTCAGTAAATAGTTCTAACGACAATGTGAGTCGTTTCTTCGAATCGCTAAACGCACAGGACAAGGTTGCTAGGTCGAAGACATCGAGTGAACAATTTTCTGCCTCAGCTTGAACTACGCATCCGTTGTAGAACGTCAATTGTCTATTGCGTTGTCGGCTACAGTTATTTTGTATCCGTGTTTACTTAACTTACTTTCACATACGACGAGTGACAGCGAAGTTTCTCTACTTTCTTACGCTCCAAGCTTTTATCATCTCTTCAATCTACTTCCCCCGAGCCTTTGAAGAAAGAACTGAACAGGAAAATGCAAAGAAATTGACAAAAATATACAACGCGAGAAACAACAATCTGATCGAAGCTCAGATATGCCGGTGGCATTCCAATTTACAAACTGCGCACATAGAACACTGTAAAAGGCAATATATAATGCGCTCCACGAGATGGAGGAAAGACGCCATGATCATTTCGATAGTGCCTATATTTTTCTTGACCCTCGAGTAGCCGTGCAGCGGTACATACGTGTCCGATTTTTTAGATATTCTACCAATTTTTTAGTTTACGAACTCTTCATTTCCTCAAATATTCTTTCTCTCCCCATGAGAACTAGCGTTATGGACCTCTCATCATTTTCTCGTGCCCGTAGATATCGCAGGAAGCACCCGATTACTTCACTTTTATAGATGACGAGACATTAATTTCGCACACGAATGCACAAACACCAACAGAAGCAGCTTCCCTGTCGTGTTATGGTACAGAAGCCACCGTGCACTGTATGAGATTCACACAAACCTCTATATACGAGTGGGGGGGTATAAATATGGTGATGCATTTACCCCAATTAATTGAAAAGCGGAACACTTCGGCGTCAGCTTGTGTCTAGGTGCTTTTCTGGATAATATGTTTATTCAGTAAGCAAATTATGGTTATCAGATAATTATAACGTAAAGCCTCTGTGGCCTTGCTTTGTTAAAAAACTGAATGCCAGTAAATCGAACTGTAGGAATTGCGATGCGAATCATTTATTCAGTGCGGTTTACCACATTTCTGTGCTTAGTGTCAGCCACCGTTCTCCACTCTCAATAATTAAGAACAAATTAACGACTTTTTGTTCAATGCTGATAAGCTCGATATTTAAAGTAAACGCACAACACTCACACATCCGTTTGTCGTTTGAATGGCTGCATGATTTTAGCTAGAATTCGCAAATCCCAGTAGAGTTGCTCTACGCAGCACTAACATTAGGTGTGCAAGAGCACACAAAACGGTATTCTATTGACTATCTTCTGCTGTAGGAAGCCCCGTCATGTTGACGTTGTGGTTACGGTGCTAAAAAGATAACACAAAAGCCACGGAACTGAATCCCGGCACCGGCGGCTACATTATAGATGGAGGCAAAAACATCTGACGGCTCTGTATGGTTAGACTTAGGTGCATGGTAAGAATCCTCCGGTTGTAAAATTCCCAGATCCCTGCTCTACGGTGTCTCTCATAATCATATCGTGATTTTGGAACGCTAAATTTCAGATAGTATTAGTATTGCGTGGTAGTGATTCTAAGTGCACACTATATAAGAAAATGCCTTCCTAAAATGTGACTTTCTTTAGAGCGCATTTGCTTCTGCTTCAGAGGGCGCTCTTTTTACGCTGAATCTTCAATTCTTGAAATCTTGATTAATCTGGAAAGTTAATTACTGAAAGCTATAACTCTAAGTTGAAATATACGTTCACTGCACTTCATTCATTATTGATAGTAATGCTCACTTATTCATGTTTTCTCGTCAGATTGCTTCAGCGCTGAGATTTCTATCCATTTTTCTTCCAAAAATCATTGCTGGTTGACGGAACCTTGCATAGAGGAAAGCTCGGATGACTTTACTGTCAGTGCCATTCCCGTTCTGAATTTCATACTCCGTTCTCTGAACCGCAATTGCTCGGCCTCTTTGAATGTTTCTTTCGTGACACGCATTTCAGCCACTGTCCTAGCTGTGCCATCGCTTTCAAGTTATTTGCACTGCAGCCATCAGTAGGAGGGTTCATTCAATCTTTTTCAACACAAGCGAAAACTGTAAACACATGAAATACACATAAGGTGGTCAAACCAAGCGTTTCGAGACACAGGTTTAGTGTTTTCTTCACACTTTTTCTCATTGTTTTCTTTTGCTGAATAAAATCTACAGCTGTCGATTTGTAACTAGCACAATGTATGGTCGTTGTGCTTAAATTATTACGTGACGTGTGCTCGGCAAGAGGTACTCCTCAGGCACGTAGCCAGAATTTTTTTAGGTGCGAAGCTCCTTAAGGCGTGGGTTGTGCGTCCCCCTGTATGTAGCCACCTCTCGTATAGTTCTTGCAGTGTTCACTAGATGGCGGTACCGTCCCCTGTATGTAGCCAGCTCCCTCTTGTTTAGTTCTAGCAGTATTCACTAGATGGCGGTACTTGTAGCTGATGATGAAAAGATGCAAGACGGTATAAACTAGACGGCGGTACTTGTACTTGATGATTAAAGATGCGAGATGTTATAAAATAGAAATGATGTCACATATGGCGCGTGTCATTGGTGGAAGGCAATCGTTCGATTTAGTGCGGCGACGTACGCTAGGGGGAGCGTTGTAATAAAATCGAGTGGGCAAAATGTACGGACGATTCTTGGTTTTCCAGGTTTACCTCCGGAGCTTCGCCCACTCATCATCATTCACTTCGTGGATGTGGCGACACTTTTTTTTGAGGAGGGAGGGGGGCGCCACTTTAATTTTAGGGTGTGAACCCCCTTAAAATACATACTTATTGCTCTCTATGTCTTGGCAAAAAAACATGAGGGGGGGGGGGGGCACGTGCCCTGTTTTCCAGCGCCTGGCTACGCCTCTGGGAGTCCTAATTTAATAGTAGGGGCATCAATTTAGACATTTCGCGCGCAAAACCGGTGACAAAAATTCTGAAGATATGAAGACAAGAACTTGATCGCATGACCACATATTGTGTTTTTTCATACATAGCTATAAATTTGTGATATGATTATTGTTGTAAAATGCTTTTGAGATATCTAAAGATATACCCAAGACCAGGGCCTTCGCATCATGTGCAGTACTTAGAAACTGTAATTTGCGTCAATAAAGCCAATTCGGTCAATCTTCCTTTGAGAAAACCACACTGTGTTGTCAACATGAGCGAGTGTTTGTCTAAGGAACTGCATATTGCGTGTCATAATTTTTTCCAAGCCATTTGAAAATGCAGGTAAATTGAAATAGGCTTTAAATCGTTAAGGTTGTTTTCTTTCTCCCTTTGTAGATTGCAACTACCTTTGCGATTTGCAAATCATTTGAAAAACAGCTTTGTCCTATGCGTAAGTTACAAACTTCTGCTGAAAATTGGCGCCAGTACGTCTATATCAATTATAATTGGCCTAATTTTCACATGATTAGCATCACGTGACTTTGAATTTAAGGCTGTGAAATACATTTTTATTTTTATTTTCAGTTGTCACAAAAAAATGCCATGCTCTCAGTTAAGATTGCGGTGTTATGGATAGAGGGAATGCTTATTGTGTTACAACTTCTTGACCCTTCAGCAGCAATAAAAGCATCAATTAGAATATTTGAAAGATCTAGCCCGTGTTCACAAGCATGCTGCAAACGTTAGTTGCAACAGTCTCTCCTAAAAACCTGTTCAGCCGTTTGCATAACAGAGTAGAATTGTCTACTACATCGTTAAATTAGGCTTGATACTTCTTTTCTTTCGTGCTTTTTACTTTGACATTGAACATAATTCTAAACACCTTGAAGGCCGCATATTTACCAACACCTCTAATTTTCACACATTACCAGTGCTCATGGTTTTTGAAGTTTGTATGCTTGTGAATGTAAGCGGTTATCCAAGCTTTCGAGATTTGTTTGATATTGCGACTTTGATCTCGGGAAAACGTTCTTGATAGATAGATTTAAAATTCAAAGTAAATGCTCGATACATGCTATCTGCATCAGTACAGGATAGTTTGATTCCAGTCATAATTCTGAACCTTCATTAAAGAAAGTTGTACGAACTATCTGTAATATTTTGCACAAGCACAGGGCCGAGTGCCCCCGCTTTCCATTATTTCCCGCAAAATCAAAAGCGAAGATAGGAAGATGGTCACTAAAAACTCACACAAGTGTTTCGCTTGATAAAACTTCACTGGAAGCGTTAGTAATAAAAACATCAAGTAGAATTTATGTCCTATCAGTGATACGAGTTGGCTTATCAATAGCATTGATAAAACCACCAGATGTAACGATTGAATAAAAGTCACTACTAATAGACAACATTTTCAGGTTACCACTGCGAAAGAGTAAATATTTGTTTTAGGAGACAAATTCTAACATTTTCTAAAAAAAATCAACAAATAGTTGACAGTGAGCATTAGGAGGCCGGTAGACCACCGATATATTGTCGGGGCAGTTTTGTACCGTCAGTATCTCGTAATCATCGGTTGAAATAGTGAATTTCTCTTGAACTTGCACTTTGTGAGCCAGTTCTAAAGAAATATTTCACTCTTATAACCAACTATAAAGTAAAAAAAAGCGCCTAGATCTCTCTTGAGGTGCGTTTAATTTATTAGTGATGTCCTGCATCATGGAGTAAAACCGGAAATAATGCTTGAGTTAAAAAACGCTGTTACCACTTTTTTGGTCATCTTTCCAATAACTCGTAGCAATAACAGAAGAGAAGACCCGTTCTAGCGATAGCATATATTTATAACTCTGCAATGGTTTTGATTGGAAAGAGAGCGAATGGAGAAGTGTTTTGAGACTAGAGGTATACCGTTGTTTTGTGCTCTGGTTTCACTGGGTGAAGCAATTGAAGGCATCGTGATTACTGGGTCACACATCACAAACACTTCCACAGCAATATTTTCTCATCAGATTGCTTCAGCGGTGAGATTTCTTTCCATTTTTCTTCTAAACATTTTCGCTGGTGGACAGAACAGTGCGTCGAGGAAAGCTCGGATGACTCCGCTGTCAGTGTCATTTTCGTTCTCAATTCTCTCAACTCACCTGGTTTCTCTGAACCACAATTGCTCAGCCTCTTTATATTTTTCTTTCTTATTGTGATGCCTTTGAGCCACTGTCACAGCCGCGCCATCACTTTGAAGTTATTTTCACTGTGGCCATCAAGAGCAGGGTTCATTCAAGCTCTTTCAACACAAGCGAAAACTGTAAACACATTCAAAACGCATGAGATGGTGAACACAAGCGTTTTGAGACACGGCTTCAGTGTTTTCTTGGCACTCTTTGTCATTGTTTTCTTCTACTGAATGGAACCTACGGCGGTCGATGTGTCACTAGCCCAATGTATGGCCATTGGTTGTGGTTCAATTATTACGTTACGTGTGCTCGGTAAGACAGACTCCTCAAGCGCGTAGCCAGAAATTTATTTCGGCAGGAGTGGTGGGGGGCACTTTGATTTCAGAATGGGCACCCCCTTAATATAGCCATTATCGCTCTCTATGCCATGGCGAAAAAATTCTGGGAAGCGGGAGGGCACGTGTTTGGTGTGCCACTTTCTGACGCCCCTGGGACTCGTTATTCAATAGTAGGGACATCTATTTAGACTTTTCGCGTGCGAAACCCGTGACATCAGTATGAGGCAAGTCACATGCGCCGGTACATCCTAGATTACATCTATTAAATTGTTTAATTGATTGATATGTGGGGTTTAACGTCCCAAAACCACTATATGATTATGAGAGACGCTGTAGTGGAGGGCTCCGGAAATTTAGACCACCTGGGTTTCTTTAACGTGCACCCAAATCTGAGCACACGGGCCTACAACATTTCCCCCTCCATCGGAAATGCAGCCGCCGCAGCCGGGATTCGAACCCGCGCCCTGCGGGTCAGCAGCCGAGTACCTTAGCCACTAGACCACCGCGGCGGGGCTTAAATTGTTTAAGGGTTCTGGAAAACTAGGTGAGCAGCCGTTCTTTTTTTCATTTACCTTGTTCACATTGCAGGCACAGCTGCAGCAATTTGATCTTGTCTGCTCCTTCCTAATATAGGGTGCGCGACACCATATCTGGTAGGTGATGTAAATCTTTTTCAAGAATGTGGTTCGTTTTAATGATTACAGTGCAACAAGAGACAAGATACGTGAAGAAACAAAGGCGACCGCTGAACTTAGATTCAAAGGTTATTTTCAAACAAAACAGAACATAAAGAAAACGACACGTGAACGAAAGGTAGCAAACCAATAGTTGCAGAAAACGAAAATGAGATATCAGCCTACGTCACTTTGCATGATCATGCGTGCGGAGCAAACAGCGAACTTCTTTTTCCGTCAAGGTAATTGATGGGATGCTCACGTAGTCATTGCCAAGTCTCGCGATTTTTGCTGCCCTCGTTTACTTAACGCGTCACTGAAGAACGCCAGCGCCACACCACTGGATCCCTTTGGATAGCGGTTTATACTCAGGAGTGTCTCACGTACTACAAAGAAGGGCTAAGTGCCCGCTGTTTATTTGGCGAACGTTATTACTGTGTTCGCGCACATCGCAAGAACAGAAGGAGCCGGGTTTCTAGGTAAAGCATTGAAAACGCTACACTGAATTTGAACAGAGTTGGATATAGAGCATACTGCTTACACGCGGAAGGCTGCATGTCGATCAAATATATAAACTGGCCGATGCGTGAACGACCGGTTGTCCAGACACAGTAATAACGTTTGCCAAACAAATTGCCCTTAAGTAATTGCATGCTTAGCTAGGTAAGCATTCCGAAACAAAAAGTCGCAGTTGCCAGCTTTAGGACGGAATTTCGCACTTTGCGTAGATCATTGACTTTTCCTATTTTTCTGTTGCTTTATAAAATGGGATCTGCACATTTTGTGTAAAGCTTAATACTGGAAAAACGAGTTCATTTAATTACTCAGAATGATTGGTAAAGTTTGCAAAGCATAGTTTTTTTTCAATATTGTTTACATGTAAAACTTCAAGTGCTGCAATATTACACAATGCCGACCAGAATATACCCATTCGCTTTGCAAAGCCTCTGTAGTTACAGTGCTTTCAACTATTATGAACAAAACTGTGCAATCCTCGGCCCTGAGTTCATGGCATGTTAAATGAGTATGCGCAGAATGACAATCAACTGTTTGAACAACGCACACGTGCGCACTATGCTGTTGTATTTCTCCGGCACATGAAACCTCTTTTACATTGGTAGAGTTGGATTTCGCCACAGATTAGGTAAAGTGTCGCTGCACGGAACGTGCATGACCGATCCAGGTATGTGGTTAAATTAAGCTGACTAACTGGTTTATTGAGGCGACTCTATGATAAACTATCCGAAGAGGCACTGCATGATGGTGCAAGATGATTCCCGCTCTAGCACATGGAGAAGCTCGTCGGTATGTTACTGTTGAGTGTCGTTGTTTTTGTCTTTCGTAGAAAATTTCTTCTGCCTACATATTTGAGAATGTACTAAACCACTTGACGTCCTAACTCACCGCAGCACATATCCTAGAAATTGAGCGGGGCTTCATAGTTAGTAGGGAGAATATTTTAAGTGTCTTTAGCTGCTCCTAAGAGAGCTCAGAGCTCTATTTGGACGAAAAGAAGGATGTAAAAATTAAAAAAAAGTGCTTGACCAGGTGGTTCTATTGAAGAGGCATAGCATGGTAGAAAAAAATAGTCAAATGTAGGCATAAAATCTTGAAATTCAATTGCGTGAATGAGCTCGCTATTCACGCTTTTCATCGATTCAGAGGAGATAGTCCTGGAACGACATCACCGTTCGAAGAATTACTCTTCGCCAATGATTCGAGAGGGTCCCTCGAGAAATCTTGGGCGTCTTACGAGAGTCCTCGTCACCTAGTACTGGAACGTGTTTGAGAGGAACCCCAAGGAAGGCATGGCACACTTCTTCAAAGGTTTCTACTGTGTCCAGTATCTTTTCGCACACGTGCACATGTGAGATTGTTCTAATAAAGATAGACATATGACGTCTCCCTCCGATTATAAATGGTTGCTTCAAGGCCTATGTAAGGCAGCTGCACCAAGAAACATCAGAGCTTTAGGAGATTGCAAGCCTGATAGGTAGGCCGGAAAATTTTTAAAACTTCTGCAGCAAGTTATTTTGAAATACGGCAAGCGGATGTATATTAAAAATTATAGATAAGGTTTATAACCCGAGTACTCAAAATAATGTTTTTTTCTTTTAGAGTGTTTCTGTAAAGTGAGATTTTAAACACCCTGAAACAACGCATTGTTTTTTTATACTCTTTTGGGGGGAAGAAAAGGTGATAGGCCACATCGGTGGTGCAACACGAACATATTAGGTACGTTTTTTTTCTTTTCTTTATTTAAACCAATGCTGTGAACTTCTCATCATTCGCCTAGATGGTGCAGTTTAAATGAGATATCTTGTTCACACAGCTGAGACTTCTAAGTGTAGGTAAGTGGGTGATCCGATGAACTAGACAATTGAACAACCAAACGAAATAGTATGCGTTTAATTTTACTAGGGAGATGGAGAGTTCATTCTCACACATCCATATGCTTAACACAACTAAGGACCGGAAATTTGCTGGTCTTTGAGTATAATCTGTGAAACCACGCGATCGAAGATGGACTTTACCTTTTATCGAAATTGGGTGCGATCGTACTTTATCCCTTATTATTGGGGTGATATAGGTGTGTTCCAGTTTTTATTATAATGTCGACGGTGTCATATGTCATTGGTCACTCGACGTACTTAACGCAGGGCTGCGGAAAAGCAGAATTTCTTTATGGTTACTTATACCAAAAAAAAAACACTTGCGACATAAAAGAAAGTAGGAGCGGTTTCGCTTGCGTGCAGTTTAGGGAGGAAAGCCAGCTTTTTGACGGTTTTTCTTACAAATCCCACGAGGTGTGTTTGAAATACAGGAAGCTTTTGAGCTGTTGGTTATCCGCTGAGGTTTTCGTAGTTTGTGCGAATGATCTTTCTGTAAGTACAATGACCCCAATCAACTAATTGTTCGAAAGGTGAGGGCAAATTGGAATACATCATTCAAATCATCATTATAGAATGACTACAGCCGTGGATTAGAATCGTAACTCTGCATATAGCACTGGAACGTAATGGTTAACTTATACCTATTTAAAGCGTTTCGAAGAAGCAGGTGTCCTTTCATTGACATGAAGGGTGGTGTTGGGTGATTATATGATCAGGGAATATTAGGTGTGCGGTGGTTGGTTGGTTCGTTTGAACAACTTCTTTCCGGTGCTGCGGGACGTGCCTTAGCTCGCATCGGGCGACTTCCGCGTCGGGACCGCCAAGAAAAACTTGTTCACCCTTCGCAGGCCTCCTGGACAGCTTCAGACTCCTAATGGCGTAGTGGGCGGGATAGCATTGAGTGGATAATGGCGTAGTGAGTCCCCTACAAGTGGGCTTGTAATAGGTGCAAAAATAGTTTAAGTAAGCATCTGAAAGGTCTCTCTTCTAGCTTTCGCAATGCTGTGTGTTCCTCGCAGGCCTAG
>WOVY01014946.1:0-10881 GCA_013436015.1 Rhipicephalus annulatus
TTCTTGTTTTAGATGCGGAAGCATCTTATACTCGCGCCTTGTAGTGCGCCGTCCGCGCCGTCCACGCCGTCCGCACCGCCTTAGTTGAGCTAATTCATTACGTCTGATACAATAATCACTCGTTCTTGCTACTGCAATATTCACGCGTTCATCAAGTATATGTTTATTTGTTGCACTCAAAAGCATACTGTGTCCGAGTTTAAAACGGTCAAAGTTTCACATTAAATGCACCAGGAAGGTAAAGTATGGTACGGAAACCAGTAACACAAACATGAGCTTGTACGGTAAAGTAGCTATTTAAAACCTACGCGAGCGTCGGTGCACACTAAACCATGCCTGTGTATTCAGGCATGTGTCTAACTCTGTTACCAGCCACTAAACTGTTTAGCGGGACGGCTCAGTGGCTCTCCCATAGTTGAGTTCGAAGTACTCAAAATCGTTCAACATATTAGATGCGGAAGCATCTTATACTCGCGCCTTGTAGTGCGCCGCCGCGCCGTCCGCACAGCTTCTCGAACATTCGACAGCTGACGCGCGCGCATGCGCCGTCGCGCCGTCGCCCAACATCTGTGCCGCGCGCGCTTCTCCTTCGAGAACATTCGAACAGCTGACAGCGCAATGCGCCCGTCCGCGCCGTCGCCATCTGTGCCGCGCGCGCGCTTCTCCTTCGAGAACATTCGACAGCTGACAGCGCCATGCACCGTCGCGTGTTATATATACTCAAGGTCGGCGCTCGCTCGCTCAGTTGCCGCTCGTCCGTTGGTTCGTCGCAATAAATAAAACACCGCCCTTTCGCATACGTGCCGTACGTGTTCACTCATTTAACACCCCATTTCACAACCACGTTAACCAATTTAGCCCATCGACCCAAGTAAGGTCGCAATTTAACACCCGTTAACCAATTACATGCTCCGCATCCTCCTCAGTGTTCCCCCGAGGGAAGCTACGGGCAATGTTTTTTTTACCTCGTCTCTCCACTGACGGCTGCGAGGAGACGCATAAGCTCGCGGTCATACGAGACTACGCAGCAACACTGCGCAACAACAGAACCCACTACCACCTTGTCAGTGTATATATATTTTTTTCCATCCAAAGCATTTCTTAGCGAACTTCGGCGACTTTGAGCGTATCTATCTATCTATCTATCTATCTATCTAATCTATCCGCCTACGACTTTTAGCTCTTCTGGCCGTTTCGATGATGGCATAACATGACCGTATGAAAAAACATATTTGACTAGTAACATATATGAAAATCATGACATGTATGTCATGAATGTCATGATTTACATTTCATGGTCCTGCAGCTATTGCGGTGGTTTCATTCACATCGCATGTTGCCAAAACTGGTATGGTATGACATGATTTCACGGCGAACACAAGCGATAGACCCTAACATGAAAAATTATGACATGCGTGTCATGTAACACCATGACTGCATGCCACGCTCATGATGCGCTCGCGGCCGTTTCGCTGGCGTCACATATACCAAATTCGGTATTACAGTGCGTGAATAGATGACGAAGGTATGTGACAGGTGCAAACATGATAATCATTAGATGCGTGTCATGTAACAACATGACTACATGCCATGCTCATGATGCGCTGGCGGCCGTTTCGCTAGCTTCACTTATACCAAATTTTGGTATTACGGGACGCGAATGGATGACGAAGTTATGATACTGGTGGAAACATGATAAGCATGAGATACGTCTCATGTAACAACATGACTAAATGCTACGCTTATGATGCGCTCGCGGCCCTTTGCTATCTTCACATGTACCAAAACTCGGTATTACGCGACGCGAACGGACGGCATAGGTAAATGACTCATCAGAACATGATAATCACAAAATGCGTGTCATGTAACAACATGACTACATGTCACACTGATGATGTGCTCGCGCTGCACAATATCAGTTTTTCGCTCACAACCAACGGCGCCGACGCCGCAACTTCTGCGAAACGAACTCTTTAACGCTACCGCGTTAAAAAGCTACGGTGCATATATCACAGAACACAACGTTGTGTGTTTTAGCTTTTTTATTCTTGGTTTAGGTCGCGCTGTAACATAATAACCCTTACAGCTAACCAACTCTACTGCACTGTTGTACAGTATATGTAGTTAGGTGTAGCCATGCGTAATATGGTTACATTTAGTTGCACAGAAAAAGGTTTCTGAAAGTTTAATGATAAGCAGCTCGTTATGTCATGGTTAGTGAGCGAGCCAGTGTTGCCTGACTCTCACTAACGACACGAGATAATGCGCTAAAAGTACGCCAGATTCTCTTTTGAATTGCTAGCATCACATATGCCAAATTTGGTATTACGTGACGCTAATGGATGACGAAGGCATGTGACTAGTGCAAACATGATAACCATGAGATGCATGTCATGTACGAACATGGCTAAATGTCACAGTCAAGGCGCCAATACATTCGACGTGACGCGGTGCGGGTGCTCGCCGGCGTTCATTTCGTCACGTCACACAGGCGTTCCACGCCAGGCGCCTTTCCTGCCATATGCTCGCGGACACGCTCCGCGCTGCGTTGCTTTGACGCATGTGCGTTTCAGCGTGTCTGGCGTCCCTCCGTCACGAAAAGAGGGAAGTTCAGCGTTTTCTGAATAACGCATCGGTGCGAAATGCAGCATGTCGCATTTCGCGCCGGTTGCCGTCGGACCGCGCTGACAGACCCTGGTCACACCTGGCGTCAGACTGTAAAGCGTTTGCGTTTTGCTAACGTAGCATCACTGTGCCCAGCGTGCGCGCGCGGTCAACGCTACATTGGGGTATATTGGGCCCTTCATGATGCGCGTGTGGCCATTTTGCTAGCTCCACATATACCAAATTCGGTATTACGGGACGTCAATGGATGACGAAATATATGACTGGCGCAAACATAACCCTGACACGCGTGTCATGTAATAACATGACAACATACCACGCTCATAGCGGGCTCACGGCCAATTCGCTAGCTCCACATATACTAAATTTGGTATCACGTGACGTGAATAGATGACGAAGGCAAGCGACGCATCCAAACATAATAATCATGACACGGAAGTCATGTATGGCATCATTTACCTCCACTTCGTAACGTTGTGCTTATTTTAAAGTGACATATCAACATTTCTCATTCGTGCTTCGCATATCATCGATTCCCTCTGTACGTGGGATCTGCCATTATTTTTAATTTACAGCACGTAGAAAAAAAAAGAGAAATATTCAGGCAGTTCCACGCCATCAAAAGCATCTGACAGTGATGCTGTAATAATGGTGGCCGTGATGACTGTCATCACTTCCTCAAAAAAAAACAATAACAGAGCACAATGGCGTAATCATGTGACGCCATAATATCACAAGCCCCCCCCTCCCCACGTGATGTTGTCAACAATTTACATCGTCGATTGGTCAAACGTGCACCACTTAAGAGGCACGGCGGATCAAAAATCTTCGCTGAAGCGGTACATAAATCGCAAGTCGTTCAAATGCAGGCGCTGTGCTTGGGAAGTCGTGTATGCCAAGTATATATATCAACCGCGCATTGTGACATCCACGAATCAGTGCGCTGACGAGGAGCGCTCAGGAAGAATGTCGACGAGAGGTTAGAGCACGTTCATCAGGTTCGCTGGTCAGCCACCTTCACAAAACGCAAAAGTGATGATGACATTTTTCCTGAGAACTCCGGAAAATTTTTGAACTATGTGTAATCCATCACCTCGAAAGTCCGGAAATGCCATGTGGTTGCCCGTTCACAAGCTCGCTAGGTGGGAAATAGTTGATTTTGGAGGTTTGAGCTGCGTAGTGCCGCCGTACAACGCGCGGCAGCTTCACCTTGGAAGAATGAATTTTATTTGCATAGCAACCTTACATTCTAAAATGATGCTCCTGAGAAATGCGTGGGTTCCTCATAGTTTCCAGTTATCAACTGAGCAGATATCTGGATATGTTTTTCTGAGATTTGTGCATACGAGAAAGGATGGCTTTGTGACTGCTGTTATGCCTGCGAGTCCGCAGGGAACGTCCGTGCCTCGGAAAAAGGAAATTTGTGTCCAAGGCCAGCACGCGCGCCCGCCTGACGCGATCAACAACTCAACGGCGTCATCACGAGTCGGCGCCTTTCTGGCGTACACGTGCAGTGAGTCACCTCCGCAAGCGAGCCCGTCGAGTAAACAACCGGCGTCTTCCTGTCTGGCGGCTGACGCAATACCTAGCGACGTCACTCGTCCTTGGGTGCAGCCACCTGCAGCGCAGCCTCTCCAGATTCGATGAGAAAGAATGACGCGGCCAGCGGCGACCCCCCATTGGAGGAGTCTGACATCACGAGCAGCGGCGCTTCTGGATGGACATTTGGGTTGAACCCGGTGCATATAAAAGAAGCCCTGCGGCGCGTCGCGAGCAGCAATGCTATGCGAGAGCAGACCTGTTGGAGAGCAGACATGTGTGTCAGAGCAGCCCTATGTGAGAGCAAGACATGTGTGTCACAGTTGAGCTATGTGAGCAGAAGAGAGCCATGTGATAGACAGTTGAGCTGTGTCTTAGCAGACCCCTTTTGACAGCAGACCCATTTGAGAGCAGACCTATGTGTTAGAGAAGAGAGCTCGGCTCTTCGGGTCTCTAAGCTGTCGGCCCCAGTGCCGAATTTGTAACGCCTCTGTATATATGCTGTACATAAACCTTGTTTAACTCACCGTCGTCTCGTCCGCTCGTCTATCAGCTCTGCGCAGAAGCAGTCGCGAGCTGAGAAACCTACGCTACCAAACGGCTGGTGACCTTCCTTTTGGAGTTCGGAGCAGTGGCGCCTTCGGGACCGTGTTGGCGTCGCCTTCTTTCGAAACAGTGGTTGCAGCGGTGAGATTTCGGGGCGCCCTTCGTAACGTCGTCGGAGGTGCGCTTCGCAACACTGCGTACAATTTACTGGTCGAGTCCTGAAGGTTGATAAACATGTCGAAGTTTTTTTTTTGGAAACTTTTGTAATGTCACAGTATCTGGTCATTCTGTCTCACTCTGCCAAGCCCTTCGTTGGATTTTCATTCTCCAGAGGGGACTTCTCTTCGCGGGCGCGGAACGTGATGCTCTACGTTGTGGGCCTCCACATTATGGTTAAGTATACAGAGCTGGGGGGTGATGTGTGAGCCGGGTACTCTATATAATGTGTTGTTCATCCATATCCTCAGAGGTAGTATACCTCGCATCGGCAAGGCCTCTGACGAAATTCTGCTTTGGGCACGATTTCAGATCAACGTCTGCGAGTCACTGATTATGTATGTATCTGCTACTGGGGCAAATGAGGGTGACAGCTAGCGCCGCTTTTTCAGCTGCCTCATGGTTTTGCCGCCTATATATACTACAAAAGCTGGCCGATCTTTTTGTATGAAAAAGTGTCCCCGCGAGGGCACACCGATCCGCCTATTCTGTGCGTCTACAAACAGCACTTCCTTGTCCCTACCAAATGCTTGTGTGCTAGTAAAGACCTGCCTCTACCATATCTTCAGGCCCAGATTGAGTTCAGTATGGATGTTATTGGGCAAGTTTGCTACCTTGAAAATTCTTCCTGATTCAGCTTGGGAGCGGCGTCTTGTCACTGTGCTGCTCGTGATAAACTATCCCAAGATTGTCCACTATGTTCCTGCCTCTTTGCGTCCTTGTTAAGCCCTCGAATTCTGAGATTTCCTATACTAACTTTCGAGCATGTTGTGGATACCCCTCTGTAGAATACGTTGCGTGCTAGTGCTATCTGGAGGACCCAGTGCCATCTCGGGTGCTCACGGCTGCACACATTGGAGCCTGATCTTCAACATGCATTCCGTCTAACCTATTCACAAGGTGGCTCTGCCATGCTGGTCAGCGTGTTGCTTGGAATGACCTTCTCAAATACATATTCATTTAAAATTGGAATGGTGATGGCTCGTCATGTAAAGTTTGCGGGCGCAGCGAGACAGTCGCGCACCTCCTCTGTGAGTGCACTCGATTCAACTCCGAAAGAGCGGCCCTCTCAGCCACACTAGGCCGGTTGAAACAACCAACCTCTCACAAGAAACAAATCCCAAGGCCTTGATCTACCCGGTCTTCAACACGAGCTTGTTGTTTCTGTTTCCCCCAAGCAATCGGCCGGACTGACAAACTGTGACTGTCTGCAGATTATGTTGCTGTGTAGTGCTTGGATGGGGCTACAGTAACGACTTCATTTTATTCGTTTTATCACCTATTGTGATCACAAGCTCTTTTTGTCTTTCGTTCTTTTTACACGCATTTCCCCAGTGTAGCAAACCGGGAGTGTCTTCTGGTTAAACTTCCTGTCTTCCCTTTGTATTTAATTCTCTCTTGATTGGAGTCTTCAGTCTTTTCAGCGGTGTATACCAGATCCTGTAAGAGACCACGTTGGGGATGCGAATAATGACGAATGAAGTGCATGAGTACAACGACGCCGACCTCCTTCATAATGTGGTGTATCTTTGTGATTTTTCTGGCAAGCCTGGTCACGCCCGTGATATCAGATTGGTATGACGGCAAGGGTTGTGACGTCTCAGTCGTTTTGAGAATGCAATAGTGTGCGAATTCAATTATTTGAGGTCTTAATGTTACGTACGATTGATGAAGACGTTCTCATGTTGTTGCGAATGACTGCTAGTCACAAAAAATAGAAGTCATTTCCTTGACTTCAGAACGAAAACCACATGAAATCGTACGACGTGATTTTGAACCGTGTTGTCTGAGAATGTGTATATAGAAGAACATAAATCCCTTGAAGCTTTTCAGACCAGAGCTATTTTTTCTTCTATCTTCTCGGTACCGATTAAATTGCTTCGGTATATAGCGGATGATTGTTTGCTACCCCAATTCTTTTTTATTAGTAACGTCAAGTTTTATGGCCGCTGTTTAAAACCAAGACCAAGCTGCCGAAAGTGCCAAAGCCACCTTATTAAGGGTTGCGGTGCCACCAAAGGTGATAGAAGCTTGCTTCAAGGTCAAACGACAAGCGCGAAAACAATGAAAATACCAAAAGTATAACGTCATCATTACGACCAAAGTATTGGTGAATGATGGAGACATAGCGACACAAGTTGACAAAATCTTACTTCATGCGGTATCTAATATGCTCACCACGAACAACCCGACTCTAATTAATTCAGTTCAGCTTTGTAATGAAGGTGAAGCTACCTCGGTCTGAACGGTTTCCTTTTTAGTAGTGAGCCCGTGTTGTCCCCGCCATATACGCCGACAACTGCGCTGTGCATAAGCGCCACCGTTCACTTTGCGCAGGCACGCGTCTCACAGCGAGGCAGATCCCGTACGCGATGTACTTCATTCGTACACCTTACAGCATCACGACCGCTTACCGATATTTTGCCAACACACTGCCTGCCTACATGTCCGTGCTGCAAAATGGCCCTCTCTTGTTTATTGATTGATTGATTGATATTTGAAGTTTGACGTCCCAAAGCCACCATATGATTAAGAGAGACGCCGTAGTGGAGGGCTCCGGAAACTTCAACCACGTGAGGTTCTTTAACGTCCACCCAAATCTGAGCACATGGGCCTACAGCATTTCCGCCTCCATCGGGAATGCAGCCGCCGCAGTCGGGTTTTGATGCCGCGACCTGCGGGTCAGCAGCCGAGTACCTTAGTCACTAGACCACCACAGCGGGGCTCTATTGCTTATTTGACCTGCGCGTATAGTTAGAGAATTGCCACAACCTCCTGTTTTAATGATGTGTCACTGCTGGGGTAATTCGGAAAGCTTTAATGAGCCATGTCGATCTGCTTGCAATAGTCAAGAGCGCCGAATTGTATACCTGAATATCAATGTGCCAATCCCCATTAGGAGTTCAAATCATGTTATAAAAAACATCATTATGCATTTTTGTCTAGGTGTTCTGGTACGGTTACCCTGCGTAAATAGCCACACATGTAAAATGCAGTTAAGTATTGCACTCTTTTTTAGGATCAACCCAGTGCACGTCATCCGAACAAGCTCCATGTGCGGGTTGATTGCGGACTACGTTCCGTACGGCATTGCACAGTGAAAAGAGGAACAATGTCTTTGAATATTGTCCCGCACATGAAACATGCGTAGTCAGAAGCATAGCCCTGATTTATATATATATATATATATATATATATATATATATATTATATATATATATATATATATATATATATATATATATATATATATATATATATATATATATATAAAGCTCGTATTGCGGAATCAGGACTAGCTCACTGTAGTCGCATGATATTTAAAACTATAGAGATTCGTTCTAGCCGTCATGTTTTTACATACCAAGCAGTGTTTGTGCGTGGCACAGTTAAGCTGATTTTGAAGATGAATTATAGCGACAATGATTTGCTCTTCTGCCTGCTCGGTTGCCTAAGTATATGGTAGTATACTCTGAATAAGTGTATTGATATGCAAATGACACGAACTATACATTGCACTGAGAGCAGGATCATTGTCCTATTAGCCGTCGAATGTACGTAAAGTGCTTCGTAATCTATCCGTGTCAAGTAGCGTTGTTCTGTGTGTTAATTCGCTTAATTTCTAGTGATGGTTACTACTTTTTACTCTAACATTAATGTTGTGTATAGCCTCACAGTTTAGGTATAACTTCTTTTTCGGGTGAATTAGTTTATTATATTTATTACATGTTCACCCTAGCGAATATTTCCAGCCGCTGATTTAATTTTTGTGCATCAGTACTACAGGATTGTCTTTAATTTACTCTTGTCCTACGCCACAGTATGGTGGCTTGGGACCTAATGAGCTCATACACGCAAAGTGTAAAGTAATTGAAGACTGGGTGTGGTTGTGCAGCTACTTGATTGTTAATTAACAATAGCGCATTAGAGAAAGGACGGGTCGGAAGAAAAGAGGACAAATTATCTGTTGTCTCGATTGTGCGCTGTCTGTCATCACCAATTCGTATTAACATGCCCAAGTTTCCGCCTAAACGTCCTGATGTTGTATCGTGCGGCGTTGACGAGTCACGCAGGTAAGAAATACATGTAGTAACATATCTGCCTCTACGTGGAAGTGAAGGACCTAATTTCGAAACAAGTGCGGTATACGCTCTTGCACCAATATACTGCCGCTTCATTGGCATGGCAGCTGCACCACGCACAGCCTGCTCTGTCGGGCGCACATCCTTCTCTCATCCATCGCTGCCTTTACAAAGCGGGAAGGTAGGCGCCCCTTGTCATCTTTCGATCCTTTCTTACATGCGCCGACCGAGACCGAGGCCCGGCGCGTATATATACGGACCGCGACAGCCTTCAGACACTATAGTCCCTCCACCTCGACGCCCGTTTCTCAGCGTCCTCAAAAACTGTCGCCGCGAGCGTTTATATATACACGCGCGCTGCTCCAAACGTCCTTGCCACGATCTCCAGCAGCTGGCGTACAACAGCAACACCCACCCGCGAGGCACTAGTTCTCAATCTAGAACGGCGTGCCCGACGTTATGCGAAAAAGCGTGGTCGCACGCTCCACGCCCCAGAGTTTGTTCTTTCTTTCTCTTTTCTCGCTCGAGCGCTTTCTTTGTTTAGTTTTTCCTTTTCTTCATTATCATTCCCACCGTGCCAAACACGCCTTGGTGGCGGGATCGCTCAAGGAGACCGACTGGAGGCTCGTTAATTACCGCTGGCGCAGTGGTCATTCATGAGGACAAACTCTCCGCTGCGTTGCGGCGCAAAAGCCTCGAGCATTCCAATGGCGCGCGAAGCGACTGCCGGTGGCTGGACGGCGATTATTCTCCCTCCCGGCCAACCCCAAGCCGTAGGCGACGAAATAAGGCCCCAACCTAGCCGCCGGCTTGAACACTCCTGGCTGCGTATATGATGGCGCATATATGTGCTCGCGGGGGTGAGCTAGAACGGGAAATACCACTCGCTTCTGTCACGCCGAGCTTACCAAAGTGTCTTACAGCTATATTATCGTTTTCTCTTCGCGGGTAACGTTATTCAAGGTCTGACCGGTTGCGAGATAAAAAAACGAGTAAAAATTTTAAAAACTACTTTATTTGCAACATTTAGATACACATACCATCCACTTCTTCTTATGGCCACCGTTTTGATTGATATATCTGTCGTGGCATAGTACCAACTTTCCTATAGCCTCCTCGAAAAAGGTGGCCGCCTGTGCTTTCCACCGGTTTCACACGCTGGTTCGTAGTTCGTTGTCTGATCCGAGGGAGGTAAGTTCTCATATCTCAAAACAAAAGCACTCAGCATGGAAACTGCCACACGCCAATTTTCTGCGGTCGTCCCATCAACTCAGTCAACAATATTGGTTCCCGCTCACTTCCTGCTCTGTCTGTACCTTGAAATATAAACGCCTTGTGCAGCCTGCTTCAAATTATCTACATAACTGTTGCCACCTTGATGTCACACACGTGATAGCTTGGCCGTACAGATTACTCATTCGTGAATCAATTTTAGCTAAATCGCAGCCGTCATTACACAGAAATCGGATTACAACGGGTACTTCACACTTGACGGCAGGATCTGTTGTATGATCGCGCTTACATGCCCGATGGACGCTCGGAACTGACAGCTGTGACACCCCCCCCCCCCCTCCTCATGCAATAAGCGGGCCCATAAGAGAGATTGCGCAACATATTCGCGCGTTGCGTCATCTGTTTTCACTGCGGCTTTTCTACGGTGGCTGATCGGACCTTGAAAAAGAAATCTTTGTCCGTATCCCCTCGGATTTCCTCTGTGTGCAGTGCTCAGAGATTGAAACGCGGACAACTTAGGGTAATGTAATGCACGTACTTAATTAATTTCCGCCATCTTCATTCAGCATCATATCGACGTAACTTCGATTTGAACAGTTACAGTAAAACGAACATTCCTTTAAACAGCCAATATTGTAGC
>WOVY01014947.1:0-12147 GCA_013436015.1 Rhipicephalus annulatus
ATAACAGTAATGGGCACCTTCATTATAAAGCAGTGGACTGTGGTGAGGGAATCAATTAGCACAATGATGTCATAAAAGTCAGGGGACCCGTCAGCGCAGTACTCTCATGAAAATAAGGGGGCCTATCACGATAATATTATAATAAAAGTAGGGAGATCCATTACCATAAATGTGCAGCCATTTTAAGCGCGACCATCATGCAGGCAGCTTTGGCGACGTAGTTGGTTGTTCACAGTTCTCAACATGGTAGTTCCGCAGGTTATCAGACCAAGTCACCTCTTGTCCACTTTCTTTTTTTCTTTTTAGGATAATGAGTCAGCATTGAAGTTACTGCTCTGATGGAGTTCTAATTTTTCTTTTTAAGAAAAAATCATGTTGGTGTCTGCAGGAGTTGTTATTAAACAGCCCTGCCACTACAATGGCAACGCATGATGCATTGTTGCTTCGAGACCCCGGACCAAATCACACTGACACGAACAAGTGAACACTTTTTACAGCCCTGTTTTCAAGTAGTGTTAATTTAAAAAAACAAAACAAAACTGCCTTGGACAACAATCTAATGTTGAGTGGTGGGAGGAGCCCCTGGCCAGCCCCTGGCAGACAGGAGCCCCTGGCAGACACGACTGCAGTAGAGTTTGTAGTCCAATCTTCTTCTGCAGCAAGCTCTTCAGCGATACAAGTGAATATAATATACCTATTACACTGTTGCGGCCACCCTCACATTTATGATGGTACTGCACCGACAGGCCTCCCCTACCATAGTCCATGCTTTCTGGGAAAACTGTCTGAGCGACATTGCTAAAATTTCTCCAGCTGATACTTACATCCCTTTTGACTGGTTTAAATTTAAAGCTTTGAAAATTTGTTTGAGTTACAATTAGGAAAAGGTAATTATTTGTAATGTGTGATAGCATGTGACATCACAGGGACCATATCTTTTTTTTTAATATAATTGCAGAGAACTAACTTAGAGCTAGAAGTGAATGCCACTACTATGGGGAATCAGCTTGCCACAATTCATAATCATGATGTTTATCATTGCTAATAAAGGGTATAGGTGTGAGCAAAAGTGTGCGGACCATGGGAACGCATGGCAGAATGAATCGAAACCCCATCTACCGACGTGGCACATGCGTCAGTATGCACGCCCGTCCCTTCGTTACCAGGTGCACTCACGTCCCTTTGCTTGACTGGGTTACGCCACATCTAGCTACAACAACCGGTTGTCGCTTTCTTTGCTCAGTCTAATATATGCCGTCCTCTTACGTAGCAGCTCTGGTCGGGTCAGTTCAAAGGGCCCCTCACTAAGCCCCAAAACAAATTTTAGTGAGACGCTGGCACTTGAGAGTTCGAAGATGAGCATTATGCATCAAATTTTTCCCAACGTGGTCATTGTGAGCTGAGGAAACCAGTTTATTGAAACGGCACAAAACAACGATGAGAGGAGGCGAGTTCAGAACCCTTGCCACTTGTCTCGCGTAGCCTTCACAAGCCAAATCTCTTCCCTATCCTCTCCGCATCCGAGCTAACGGTCACGTGCAGCATTGTTTTGCTGACCAGAGTTATTTTGTGGTCTGCTGCCCGTTTTTACGGGATGGATTCTTCGATACAAGGTTCCTTGGAAATGCTGGCTTAGACGCGGTAAAATATATGAACATACTGAATGCTTGAACATGCAGGACCATTAATTTCATTTCCACTACGGGCACGTTCTCGGTGTGATAACTTCGCGAACATGAACGCATGCAGAACGCAGGCCCATTAAGCTTGTATCTCGTAGCAACTCATGAGGAAAAATATTTTAAAAATATGCAGACATTCCCTTTTTGTGTCTCATTATTTCTCAAGTTTTATTCATCTATGCAAATAACAAATTACACAAGTTGCATGCATTGTGTGAAATAATTATTCCCCCGACACGTGCTACTGCTGGAGACATTAGACCAGAGTCGTCTACGTAAGGCTATTCCTATGTATATATCATAATCATTTTCTGGGTGCACGCCCGCGAAAAAAAGGGGCAAACAGCGTACATCTTAAAATTTTTGTGGCACGTAGCGTTGCTAAGTTGCTAAGAGGCACGTAGCGTTGCTAAGATAACAACAGCTTAACTTAATTACTTATGCTTGGCTTTATCTGATACCATGCTAAATCAGGCTTGATTATTTCGACTACTCACTTTGACATGACTAGGCTGGTCTAAGTTTAGCTAGTCTTAACGCGACAATGGCAAGGTGGGCTGAACAAGCTTAATTTGGCTTTATATACTTGACTTTATTACTTCATACCGTGCTAACTATGCTTAGTTAGGCTAATTAGCCAGTGTAAGAAACGACGGGAGCCCGGTGCTTTAGTCTCTTCCCCCTTCTGCAGCGGACACGTAAAAAAATGACACTGATTCGGACGAAGCAAAGAGAGCGACACCCAGTTGCCTTTTCGGCTACGAATGCCGCGACCCGGTCAGATGGAGCGACGTGAGAGGCCACCTAATAAATAACCACCATGACGGCACGAGCACGCGCACCGCAGAAGGCGTCACGTCGGCAAATGGCGTGTCGATGCATTCTGCCACGCGATCCCGTGGTCTGCACACTTTTTATCACAACTGTACACTTAAGTATATGCCCCTAGTATAAAATTTAGTACACTCAATAGTACAGCAGCAAAATTTGCAGCGTCGAAACGTCCACCCCCGGAAAATCTTTTCAGGCCTGCGCCCAGCAATCTGACGTCATTTCCGGCCGGCCGACTCTCGGGGACATGACCTACTACACTCCTGACCTGTTCAGATAGCGGGGTTCCTATGGGAGCGCGTGTCCCCGCTCTCGTTCAATCGCTCGCCGTAGGTGGCGCTACCTATAACCTGTCGTCTGTTTCTTTACGGTTGTTTTGTAGGCGCTGGTATAAGAATGCCTGCATTCTGCAGTGAACTGGCGGCATATATGTGACTATTTCTTCCCATACATTGCTGGTTAAGCAAGGTGTTCAGAGCGCTTGAGTATTTATAGCACACTGGTTGACAAACGTGGGAACCCGTAGATTTACACGATGTAGGGCAGCCTATGCGTGGTAGCGTGCATTTTATTGCAAAAAAATTCTGAATGTCTTTTAGTATTATTATTTCTGAATAATTCTAAATTTTGGATCATAAATACGCACTACGAGTGCTTTGTTGGTCAAAATTTGACCACAAAGAGTGAAGATGACGTCAGCGAGCAGGTGCTGACTAGCGCCACGCCGCTCGTAGGTGACGGCCCTAGCGGCAGAAGGTATGAACTAGAACGTGGGCGCTGGAAGAGGTGCTCTCTGGGCAGGTCAGGAGTGTAGTAGGTCATGCTCGGGGAAGCCGCAGCGGCCGCGAGCGCAGCGCGGGCGGCGGAGGTCACGGTTCGGCGGCGTGGTGTTGACGGTGTTTCGCGTTTCTTGCTTTCCGTTGTTGTTTTGCGGCAATTTCGTTTCCGTGCGTGATGCTGGAGTGATGCGACAATGCCGAATAAGTGTTGTGTACCCGGATGAACCGGCAACTACAAAACAGGAAAGAAGATACAAGTGTTTTCCTTCCCTCAAGACGCCGACGCTCTCAAACAATGGCTACGCGCCATTCCTAGGAAGGACTTCGTGCCGACTTCGTGCACGAAGGTGAGAATTTGAGATGCTCCTGTTCTTAGCTTGTCGTTGCTTGTTCGGGTAGAAATCACCTATGATGGGAAATACTTGAGCGTGTGGCCGCCGGGCCTCGCGAAGCGCTGACGCCAGCAGTTGAGAATCGCCCAGAAAGGCACGTTCGCAGCAAGGATGGTCAGCTGCGCTTTGTTCACTAACAGTGCCGTGGTGTCGTCCATTCTTGCAAGCTCTCGGTGGAAGCGCTTCGTGGAGTGCGGTGACATCACGCTCCCGTGTTTCCTTTCATGTTGCTTGTACCGGTTAGCGCAGCGCTTTTATTTAGATGCTTGCGAAACGTAGGTAGACTTTGTTTTAGCTACACGGACTGTAAACACGGTCATGCAAACGGGAGCGCATTTTTTTCTTTTGAGAAGTGGCGTCTCAGACGTTCTTGAAACGTTTGTGCAGGTGTGCGCGGATCATTTCGACGCTTCATGCATCGAGAAGACGACATCGTACACGGATCCAAGGACAGGGAGAGTTATTGAAGTTGCACTCCCAGTACCACGGTTGCGTCCTGGATCTGTCCCAACAGTATTTCCCGGCTGTCCGTCCTACCTATCAGTACGAGACCAGAGCACGAGAGAAACACCTGACCCCAAGAGGAGCCGACAAGAAGCCTCCCAACTCGCCCGTGCTGTAGAAGAGTCGCTGGCGTCATATGAAGCGGAGCAAGAACGAGACCGGTTTTCGTCCCTCGAAGAACTAAGGGCTCGCCTGCAAGGGGTGTCAGTGTCTCCGAAGTGGACTGTGATTCATAAAGAAGAGTGCTCCATGTTTTTGAACATTATCGACTATCGTGAACCTTGTTTGAATGCGTCATTGACCGTGCTTGCAAACCTTGAAGTCTTTGCCTGCTATCAAGGTTCACCAATCAAGAACCTTGGTAGCGCTGTTGTACCAGACTCAGTTCAAAAAGTAAGTTCCTTGTTGGAAATTTTGAACAACCTGTCGATGCTGTCTGAGGAGCGCTGCACTTATCGCCACCTGGCTCAAGCAATACATTCCCTTCTGGACAAATTGGAAGCCAGCATTGATGAAGGCAAGAAAGAGACGGTGAACTTTATGAAGGAGCAGCTACTACTCCTTTCTGCAAAGCGCATTCAGTATAGTGCACAGGTGATGGTCTTTGCATGCATCTTGCGTACAATATCACCACATGCATACAAGTTCCTGAGAAGCACAGATGCACTAACTTTGCCCCACCCAAGCACTATTAGAAATGTGTGCTCGTCTATTCAAATGTGCCTACAAGTTGATTCTTCTGACGACACTTTCCTTCAGTATGTGTCTCAGAGATTCAAACATCTGCAGGCACATGAACACACTGTGACACTGATGCTTGACGAGATTCATATCAAACCTTGTTTAGATTACAAAGGTGGGAACATATGTGGTGCAGCAGTTAACTCCAACGAAGCGGCCACATCGGTGCACGTGTTTATGATACAAAGTTTACTGAGCGCATTCAAGGAGGTGGCGCACATTCTTCCGGTAAAAACCTTACAGGGTGAAGATCTTCATTGCATGCTGATGAAGGTGATCTTGGGCTTAGAAGAAATTGGATACAGGGTCATAGCCGTTGTCTGTGACAATAACTCGCTGAACAGGAAGGCAATGAAGATGTTTCTGCCAGAACCAAAGCTGAGCCCTGTTTACCCGCATCCGGCAGACCCAGATCGGCCGTTATTTTACGTGGTGGATGCTGTACATCTATTTAAATGCATAAGAAATAACTGGCTCAACCAGAAAAATGCTGGAACTTGCTTTTTCTACCCCCGCTTCGAGCTTTCGAACAATGAAGTTCATCCCGAATGCAAGATGACTGCTTCATTTAAGCATTTGAGAGATTTGCATAAAGAGGAGTCACCCCTGCTTCTGAAGTCTGGGTATGGGCTTGACGTTAAAAGCTCTAAATCCAAGCAGCTTTGAACGACAGGACGTCAAACTCGTACTGCAGGTTTTTAATCTGCACGTAGCCGAAGCCCTGGCCGCTCGCAAGGGTCATACTGATTTTCAACATGCTACAGCAACCGCCGAGTTCATCAAAATAATTCTTCGTTGGTGGAGCATTGTCAATGTAAAGACACCTAGTAAGGGCTTCCATCACCGTAATGTTTACGAAGAGCCCATGTCAAACCACACAGATGACCCAAAGGCAAGCTTTCCAAGCGCTTTTATCACATGGCTCGATGTGTGGGAATTTTATAGGCACGACACCGGAGTACTTACCCAGGAGACATTGAGTGCCTTGAGGCTCTCTGCTCAATCCCTTTTGGCATTGGTGAAGTACTGCGTTAGTGAGCTTCACTTTAAGTATATTCTGCTAGGGAAAGTCCAGACGGATCCCCTCGAGAGTCGCTTTGGACAGTACAGGCAGATGGCTGGTGGGCAGTATCACATATCTGTTCGCCAGCTTTGCGAAACCGAGGGAAGGATTCGCCTTCAAAATGCCCTTCCAAGGATGAGCAACGATGATCTCAGAGGCATCGAAGAGACGGACAGTGTCAGGGATGCGGGCACTTCTTTTAGTGTTCATGTTAGCGATGCTGACCTTGATGAGCTCAGAGCACAAATGCCGGTGATTGGTTATGTTGGTGGGTATTGTGCACACGCTGCAATGAAAGTTCTCAAGTGTGAAAGCTGCCAGAGGCAGTTGGTCGTTACCCGAAATACGGCCGAAACAGGAGAGGACACCCATTCTTTAATCGCACAACTGGATCGGGGTGGCCTCAAATTTCCTTCTGCTCTTGTAATCACAGTAGTTATGTACACGGAGGTTGTAGTTAGAAAGCTCATGACGGAAAGTACCTCTACCCAGTTTCTCCATGGGCCGAACCAAAAGAATGTCGTTCGGCAACTTACACTGGACTCTCTGCCAAGGCTTGAGGACATAGATACGTGTGAAAACGGGCACACCTATGAGCTCCTCATCACATTGGTTGCAAACTGTGCAGCAAATATAATGCTCAACAACTTGTGCAGGCAAAAGAACGATCTTTTACGCATTGAAAAAGATCAGAAGGCGAAAAATAGAAAGGCCCGAATTTTTCTTGGAAAGTAATTTTCCAAGCGTCGCGTCTTTCTCTTCTCATTTATTCTTGTGAAACTGCACAGAGTGTATTTGATTGCATGTCATGACTTGATTTCCTTGGTATACTTCTGCCTTATGTAAAATGAGCCTTGTTTCCAGTTTTGTATCTCTTTACAAGTTGTTAGCTTTTAAAAGTGCTGTACTTTTTTTTTAACTGTAACTGCCTCGGTGCCTACTGTAGCAGTTGTACAGTCCATTTTGGTACCTAAGCTGTGTACACTTTCCTTGTGCACTCTGTGTACAGACATGTTGTGCACTGTGATTTGTTTTTTCTTAGATTTTTGTTTGATTTTTTCCCTATGACATGCACCTACCTGTGGCAGTACAATTACTTTTCTTTCTGTCATTTATCATGCTGTGGACCACAATTTAGTCACCAGTGTTCTTATGTATCGTATTTTTTGGCAAGTGTTTGAACCTGATACCTTCTGTTGCTACTGCTACTATGATAAACGAATGGTATGTTTTCATCTAACCTACAATTTAAATGAAAGTGTGCTTTTTCTGTTCCAAAGATCGGGGATATTTTTGCTGTTACAATCTGTTTTGTTTTCTGAGTTTTATGTGGTAAGATATTGTGTTTTTTACTTTTGGCATATTTTCAGCATTAAGGGCAACATCTTGTGTTGCCTGTCGTCTGCCTGGACCGAGAACAATGCGCACTGTGATATTTGTACAGACGGCGTCTGGCTGTGATAAATAAATATGCATTATTCCATTCACGATATTCATTATTTCTTGATACCTTGATAAGTTCCCCCGCCGCGGTGGCTCAGTGGCTAAGGCGTAGCGCTGCTGAGCACTAGGGCGCGGTTTCGATACCCGGCTGCGGCGGCCGCATTTCTGATGGAGGCGAAAAGCAAAAGCGCCCGTGTGTACGAGATTTCGGCACACAATAAAGATTCCCAGGTAGTCAAACTTGATCCTAAGCCCTCCCCTACGGCGCGCTTCATCGCCTGCGTTATGTCGGCGCGTTAAACCATACAATCAATCGATACCTTGATAAATCGTGCGGACATGGTGTCAAGGAACCTCGCCCGAGTCGGTAGGCGTGAAGGGCGCTCGCGGCTGGCGCAGCCACCCAGCGAAGGGCGGCCGGCCGGCCGGCGCGATGTGACGTCGTCGACGTCACGTCACATGACGCGCAGGCCTGAAAAGCTTCCGGGGGTGACGGTCGAAATCGCAGAAAGTGAAGGCCCTAACCTTCCTCACAGAGCATGCAAAAGTTTCTCAGCAAAATATAAATAAGTTTCATAAATATAAAGCAATAGTCAAGATGTCCAGTTAACTACCCTATTTCATGAAAGGAGCCCTGACACGATTTTAGATATTTTGGATTGTTGCTCTATATGAAAACACGGCTGTCATGTCATGACCCTAAATATTGTGTACGTCGGAAGTGCTTGGTAATGCACTGAATGAATATTTCTGAATGGCGTTGCAGTGACGCTTCAACACAAGTCTGGTGTCAAGGTAAGAACTGCGATAATTTTCTGTCAGACTGCTGTCAGTAGCACACGGTTCACGCAAACAATCACAGTGAATGGTCAAATCAAATCAAATCTTTATTTGTCGCAAAAAATATACACGCATCGGGGTAGTATATACAGAGACAGCGATTTCTACACAATTCGCAAGGCCAGTGAACATTGCGATGTTTAGATTTCATAGCCATTGTAGGAAGCACCAATGCTGATAAAGTAAAATACATGAAGAAGCGTTGCTGAAACTTTTGCAGAAATTGCTCATTTAATAAATAAATAAATAACATTTGCAAGGGTGACAAATACTAATGTTTGTTGCCTTGTATCTTAATCACACTTTTTAATGCGCACATTTGGTACGTAGCAAAAGAAAACAAAAGTGACGCAATATGGCACTGTGGTTCGAACGGATCATAAACACACAAAAACGCAATGACTTCTCCAGAAATAAAGCCAACACGAGTAGCAACGCTGCATGCTAAGGCACACGGTCCCGCGTGTTGCGCAGGTGTCTCAAGGATTATTTCGTCTGTGGTCATTTTTAGCAATCAGAGAAAGGGAACAATGGGAAATCTTATTTCATCTACAAATTCGACATGACAATAAAAAAATGAACACCCACGCACTCGGTCAGCTTACGATCACTAAAAAATGCAATCACCTCTCTCTAATCAGTCTTCTGCCCTGGGCGCTCATTGTGACAATGATAATACCCCCTGACACAACTGTAAGCGTATACATCTGACAATACAGAATTGGTCTGCCGCTTCAAGCACAGTCAGCATGCACAGATAAGTGGTCCCAGACGTCAAACAGTCATCTTTTTCCTTTACGCACCTTTTCTTTTCCTTCCCTGAAAGGAGCCAATGCATAGAATGAATATTGATGGCAGTGGCAAATTACCGACTTTTTCAAATCTTCCGGTGCCACCGACATGCAATTGAAACCCTTAAGCTTTTCCTCCACTAATACATCGTAAACTTCAAAGATGGACACGCCGCCCGCGGATTGCTCCTGGTGCACACTAAACGAGGGTCGTCACACAGTCCACTTGGGTGTATTGTTGTCAATGATGGCATGGCTCTTTTACTAGTAC
This sequence comes from Rhipicephalus annulatus, assembly GCA_013436015.1. Lineage (NCBI taxonomy): Eukaryota > Metazoa > Arthropoda > Arachnida > Ixodida > Ixodidae > Rhipicephalus > Rhipicephalus annulatus. The sequence goes on from WOVY01014947.1 coordinate 9,338, forward strand.
TACATTGTTCACGTTCGCCTCACTCTCTTGAGATGCCGTCCCTTCTTAACCCCGTCACGTTTTTCTTCTTTTCCCCCTTTTCCTCCCTTCCTCTTGCTTCCCTTCTGACAATGTCATCCTTAGCATAAACTTGCACAGAAAATAAGTTGCAGCGATCTACAATGCTTGCTAGTGTTACATTTTACTTATCAAGGTACCTTCCTCTAAAACCTGTTTTTTTTTTCTTTAGCTTATTCCCTAGAGATCAGGACTGACGTCCATATTCAGCACCCTCTGCAAGCACGCCCCGGATTGTGGTAGGCTTGCTTCGTAATTTTCTCGATCTCTACAAGCCACTGGATATGCAGCAACTAAGTAAGACAACCACATCGGTCACACATATGAAGTTCCGATTGACACGTCCATGAAGGAAAAAAAGAAAAAAAAAGAAAAGCTGGAAAGTTGAAAACCCACTTTAACAGCACAGTGCAATCAGTCGCAGCGCATGTCCTTATGCCTCATAACAAACTACACACATTATGCATAGCGATGAATCTGTTAGTGATTTAAACACCTTATACAAATCCAGCAATGCCTTTGGAAAGTGGCAACCGTGCTTTTGTATTAACTTATACTTTAATACAATGATCTTCCATCAGTCAGCAAGGGGCGTGTCTAGATTGCACAGTCACTGTAGGTAGTAGCAACACTATGAAATTAAAAGCCATAAAAAAGACTTAACGAAAATTCCTGAATTATTAAATAGGGCACCGATGGAGATGTTGAAAGGACAACAAATACATGCCAATGTCGGCACACGGACACATGCACTACTTCGTTCATTACTTAAGCGCGTCCATTTTAGCTTACGTTCATTATCGAAATAATATTCCACCATTTCAAAGTTACGTTGATACATTGGCGCTCTAAACAATACGTTAATTAACACACTGCTACACTTGAATGTCAAACTACGTTTTCTAGATTACCCGCCTATAGGGCTCGCACAACATTTCAAACAAGAAATATTATGTGCAAACATGCCTCGCTCGGTTGGAATCGTGACAAAGAAAACAAAAGTGCAGCAGTACGCCACCTACTAAGCTTGGACTTGCCAGTCGATGCACACGTGAACTCGTTCGCTTGTCACCCATTGTGTGAGCATTCGGCGTTCCGTGCGGCTATCACGACTGCACCCGAGAACACTTGCCATTGCACTCAGCATTGACGCATCAAATGACACCAGACACTTCGCATTGTGATGTGTCACCGAGCAAAGACATTGCGCATTGTGACGTGCGACACCGAGCCCTGCGTGTGAGGCACTCGTTGACCGTATACGTTAAATCAATGCCTCCTAAGAAACTCCCAAGCATTTCCCCGAGGTGAACATGGTCGCTCCTCTCCGCTCACTCGCGCCGTCGCTAGGAGAGAGGAGGAGGCGCACCGCAGACGGCAGATTCACGCTTATAAAGTGCTACTTAGAAGATTACCCTATGCCTGAAACGTGAGCCACGAAGAGCTACACTACCCTCTGATTTTACTCTTCTTCTTCGGTACGAGACAAGCGTCTCCGATGGTCGCCAAGCAATGCTCTCACAGTTGCCTCCGAGCAGCCGTGATGTCACGTGACAGAGCGGTAGATTACCGTCCATAGAGTTTCCCACAATACTTACTAAAGGGAACTCTAGCCCTAGTGTCTATGGGAGCTGCAACACACGGCGCTTCAGCGAGCATGGGAATGATGGGTAGTACACACATTTGTCTAAACTTCGTACTTGTGGCCTGCTTTTGGCTCCATGTGTGTTCGTGTGGCTTGAAGCTATTTTCTCATGAAACAACAATTAACAAATGTTCAGCGATTGCGCTTCACCACCCTATTATTTTTATATACCTTTCCGAATTGGGTCACAAAGTTTAAAGGGTTGAATCTTCTTTCGAAACAATATCAAAACACAGCAATAAATGAAGCCGCAAGTACAATTCGCCGCCCGCAAGTATGAAGACTAGGCAAATGTGTGTACTACCAATCATTCCCATGGTCGCTGAACGATCGCAGCTGCCAGAGTGCCCTCTAGTTAATTTTGAGAAACGATATATGGTACCGACACACGAACCCTGCAGCCATAAAGCTGAAGCACGGTGAGCTGGAGACATGCCTCCTCTAAAAAGAAGCCTGAGGAATGGCTCGCGCACCCAGCAAAGTGGACCTGCCTTCAGTTTAAACAAGCTCCGCGCGGTGGCGCTCGCGACCGACACTATTTCGGTTCGGTTCGGACTGTCACGGTGGATGGACGTGTGTTTTTTGAGAGCTCCCGATCGACTGCCAGATAAGTGTTTTTGCATGTTTTGAGCTTGTCTTTATAATTATAAGGCAGCAGTTGAAACCTTCGTAGCACTTATTTTATGGTACGGCTTTTTCAGGGGCCAGTCACCAGGTATTATTAATTAGTGCGTGTGTGTTTGAATTTTTTGTCGGTTGTTTTTTTCTTTTGCCACACCGGGGGAGAGGTGTGCGTACATTGAACACGCAAATTTTGTAGTAGAGCTTAGACTTTCTTTTTTTTTAGGCAGGGGCTCGAGTCTAGTTATTATCGAGTATAAGGACATTTGGTGTCAAAAAAGACATGGTTAAAAAGACTGTAAAGTGTTCAGGATGTGGAGTGGTTTAAAAGTAGACCCAAGGGTAGAAGCGGATGGGGAGAAAGAGCTGACGCGAAGTGTAGGCAATGTGAGGTCGAGGAAAAAATGGAGAAAATGATTGTTGCTCAGAGTGAACTGCTGATGAGAATCGCCGAGCTCGAGACTGCGTTGGCGAGAACAAGAGAAAA